>ML785339.1:1024226-1049940 GCA_009831015.1 Picea engelmannii
AGATCCCAGTTCAAACTATATTTCCAGAACTTGATGAGGAAGGAAAAATCATATTGGAGCCTGAAGCCATCACTGACACAAGAATTCGCCAGTTGAGGAATAGATCCATTTCAGAGTATCTCATTAAATGGAGGAAACTATCGACTGAAGATTCCACTTGGGAAGATGAGTCTTTTATACATAAGCATCCAGAGTTACTCAAGCGTTGCGGAAAACACTTGTCTCAAGGGGAGGGTCATGTTAAGCCCTAATATTGGCTCATTACCCCTTAATTGGGGCATATTATATTACTAATGTTATTTTATTTATGTCGGCTTTAGGCCATTAGTTGTAATTATACCTCCTAGTCTCCTATATATACCAAGGAGACATTTTCATTTTGAATCATCTTGTACTTGAACATTTAGGTGGGGTAAAAGGAGGTTTCCCCCTCGAAGAGGCTTATTATGTGAAATTATCTCTTTTTCAAGGCGTTGAGTACTTTTTCTGAGGTTTTTCTATGCTATATTGATATTTAGTTCTTAACAGTGTATATCATTAATAGTCATAGGGGTGATGAAAAATAATGTTTAAAATTCATTGGTTACTTTGGAGCCACCTCTACCACCATTGAGACATAGGATAGATCAAGAAGGCTAATTTGAAGCTACTGGGCCAAATGGAACTTTACCTGAACCAACTCTGAGAAAAGACTTTCCTGCACCGGAGGAATCCATTTTCTCTGACCTCGAGACAAAAGGTTTTAGGCTAGAAAATCCTTCGATCACTGACTTATCAACACCGCTTCTAATTCAGGTAGTCCCTCCTCAAGTGACTTCACCTGAACGACAACTTGTTTGGCGATTGGTGATGGAATAAACTAGGGCTACTTCGTCAGGGATTCCTCATACTCCCATATCGACTTCCGTAGGAGGGGGCATTGTACCTCCTCCCCCACCTCCACCTATCAGGACCATGACTTTTTAGACTCCCACTACTTTGAGTAGTGGCAAAAACACTTCCACGACTTTAACCATTGTTCCCTCCATTCAAAACGTGTCTAACACTCCCTCTTCGTATGGGATGCCATGTTTTGACTCTAACTCAGTTCTCACCTAATCTACTCTTCAACCCATTGGTATGGGGGAAAGGAGCTCTAATGATCCCTTGCAAGGAGCCGTCGCGAGAAACACCACCCCATTCAATGCCATTCCTTACGATGGAAGTCACATCCCTCCTTCATCCCCTTCTCTCAGAGGCACTTTCCAGTAGTCGATCAGGCCTATCACTAACTATAGTTTTTTCAGTGGAGGGAACCTTGGACCTCAATTCTACATGACTCCAATGGGATCAATGTCATTTTCTTTATTCGATGCGTTTGGAAATAACTCTTTTACATCATCTTCTTTCTCGATTGGGGGAAACCCCATCTTTGTTCAAAAAAACCCTATGCAAGGTTTCATTCCTTCGAAGGGAGCGATGACATGAGTTTACTCCTCACAAGGTCTTGGGAATCCTTGGGAGGTCTCATTTCCCTTGTAAGGGATGTCGATCGAGGGAAACCCCTCCCACACTCTGTGGAATCCCGATAAAGGTTTTGTACCTATGCTAGGAGGGTTGGCTAGGGGAATCCCCAACCAAGGTCCTTGGAGCACTGTACATGGAGAAATCCTTGCAAAATCCATGTCATCTAACTTCGGGAATCGACCGACGATGAAACATCAAACACAAGTCCCTTTTTCTCAATAGGGCCACCGTGGTCTCTACCAAAACCCTGGCCTATAGTCAAAATTTTCCTGGAAACCTGGCGCCAACCAAAATCTAGGCCCCTCTTTTCATGTAAATAGGCCACAACCAAGACTACCTTTTCTAGCAACTCTGCATTTTCCATACTTGTCGAGATTGTTAAATGACTCGATCTGTCATGATCTATGTTGGCCCCCCATGCCGACTAAATTTCCCTCGAACATCCCTATGTTTGAAGGTAATCCTAGCGAATATCCAGGTGATCATGTGATGACATTTCACTTATGGTGCTCATCTAACTCGTTAAAGGATGACTCTGTTCATTTTCACATTTTTCAATGCACTCTTATAGGGGTGTCGTGAAATGGTATATCGATCTCGACAACTTGAAGCATGCTTAATTTAATGACTTTTTTTTTGTTTTCTTAAACCATTTCCAATTACCAGTAAGATACAATGTCGACACCATGTTGTTTTCCAACTTTGACCAGACAAAAGCCGACCATATCTCGGATCACATCCTAGAATGGCGATGATGAAAGAGTTTTATTAAATTCAAGGTACCTCTTCAATTTTTTCTCAAGTGGTTCCTAAAGTATTTGGTTCCTTGCATGTCCAAATACGTAGCAACGTCCAGGGTTTTTTCCGAAGAAGAGGGTATCATGAGAGCCCAAAAACTGGAGCTGATTTAGTCTCAGTCCAGTATGCTATAGGAGATCTTACCCAATGCACCACGGTCGACTCTAAACAAATCCAAACACAAGCCTGGGCCTCACATCAATGGAATATTTGGCTAAACATAGAGCAAGCCCACAAATCTATTGTCTAATCAGTTACAACAATTATCGATTCAAGAGACTGTGTCTAGCCAAACTCCTAGTTTGGTTGCCCCTGTAACCCAAACATCAGATGTACACAATGTGCAATCGACAAATCCCAAGGGTAACCAACAAATCAAGGGAAAGAGGAAACATAAAAAGAAGAAGGGTAAGGGGGATAAAAAGGATTCAAATAATGTTGTCGATGGAAAAAAAAAGAAGAGAAAGGTGAAGTTTATGTGTAAGCTTTGCATGGATGACCATTTGACTCACCAATTCCCTCGGCTTGAGGAACCCGAAAAACTATTGGCACAAAAAAAACCTGTCATATTAGCTAACTCTTTTCTTCAAGGGAACAATATGGTTGAAGCTTATTTATCCATGAGCATGCCTGGGGGTAGTCAGGGAACCCCCGCACCCAATAATAACAATGGGGCCACAAACATTTATATGATTAAATTTGAAGCTCATATATTGACCAGAGATCATAACTACGGAATGCCAGAATCTGTTAAGAAGGGGAAAGAAGCCTCCAACCCATTGAATCCTCTTCAAATTGAGAATATAGTGGGAGAAACGATGACTCGCATCCCTAAATGTGCATTCAAAAAGACTTCTCACAACCCAAACACAAGGTATGCTCAAAATTACTCCATTGTGGAGGATCTGGCAGAAACTCCTTGTGCAATATCCGCTCTAGAAGTTCTCCAGAGTTTCCCCTCACAGATAAAAGCATTGTTTTCTTCCTTGGGAGTGGTCGAGACCAGTAACTTAGGAATGATTTTTTTTTACCCTATAGACCATAAACCTTGTCTTCCCCACCATGTCACTTTTTAGATAGTAGTGGCGTACAACACAAAATCATTGACACAAAACATTTTTCGTATGGTTGATGAGGGTGCCTCGACTTGCATGATGTCATTGGCATGTTGGAAGACCATCGACCAACTTGAGTTCTCTTTGTAACCCACTTTGCTTACCATGTTTGACGGTCAATCGTTCATACCACATGGTATAATTCCCTATTTCCCCATGTAGTTAGAGGGAAAAACTATGTGCATCGAGGTAGAAGTAGTCGATGCATCTCTCGACTACAATCTTTTGTTAGGATAGAGTTGGACCTACGCTATGAAAATGGTCATATCCACCATTTTTTGGGCGCTATGTTTGCCTCATGAAGGTCGAATCATAACCATTGATCAATTATCCTTCTCCCATCCCAAACCTTCATCAGGGGCATCCACGACCCCGATGATTGACAACACGTAACCAGGTACTATCAATTTAGGTGCTAGATTGTTTCAATCTTTAATGGGGAATTTTTATTATTCGTCGCCTGGTAATGATGTTAGGTTTGTTTCGGATGTCCCTAACCAACCGAAGGCTTCCATTTTCCAGGTCACATATTTTAAAATGAGTTAATTTGAAGACACATGGACTTTAACTTCCCCATTAGCTTTTATGGAAATGGGTAGGGAATCTTGGAATGTCCATTCCCTTATCCGTTGTCGAGGTTGCATACAATATTTTCCAGTCAGCCTCGACCAACCCTAATGCGGCTCCCTCACAAGAGATAGATCTTATTCTTGAGCCTATTTGGGCTCAATACTCTCTCTCCACTCATGAACCTTTGGACTTAGTCTCTCCCTCTAACGAGATGATCTTGGAGGCAATGATTGGGCCATACCGACTTTGGGATGATCTTCACCATAGATCTTATTTCTTACCTGAGCTCAAGAGAATAAAGGGAGGATATTTTGTTATGACCATGAATCAAGATGCCCCTTGTCCTATTAACCCTCTGGATATGCACATAATATATGCTGAGAGAAGCATGGAAATTATTTCTGAAATGATTCCTATTGACATCTCCAAAGCCATTGGTGTCGTGGAAAATGTCTTCGTTGTAGTGGATTTTTCTCCCGAACAGATTAAAATCTACACTGAATTGTTTAAAATATTCCTTGACGTTTTTATCTGGTCTTATGAGGAGATTTCAGGCATTGATCCACATATTTTTGAGCACGAGATCATGACTTGTCTTGATTTCAAACCTATCTGATAGAAGCTTAACCCGGTCAATCCTCGCAAAGCAGCGACGATAAAGGATGAAGTAGAGAAAATCATGAAGTTTGGTTTCATTTAAATTTATAGAATGGGTATCGAAACCCGTTCCAGTAAAAAACAAGCAAGGTACAATCTGCATATGTATGGAATTTTGCGACCTGAAAAAAGCTTGCCTGAAAGAAAATTTTCCAACCCCATTTATTTACCAGATCTTCGACGAATGTGCGGGTCGTGAGGTATTTTATTTCATGGATGGTTTTTTTGGGTACAATCAAATTCAGATCAAGCCAGAGGACCAACATAAAATGACTTTTATTTGTGCTTGGGGTACATTCGTTTATAGAAAAATTCCTTTTGGCTTGAAGAATGTTGGAGATACATTTCAAAGGGCCATGTCGTTTGTTTTTCATGACCTCAAACACATAGTTGAGGCATATCTTTAGACGATGTTTTAGCTTAATAAAGGCCTCCTCATACTCTTTATTCCATTTAAAGCTGACCCCCATTCTCTGTAAAGTTGTGATGGGACTTGCAATCTGGGAGAAACCTTCCATGAACATGATGTTGTAATAAATCTATCCTGGTAGATGTTCTAGAATGGCATCCTTTAAGGTGCTCATCATTAGGTGTGTGGAGGTGAAAATCCAACACTTCCTATGGGAACACTAGGTTATATACCTGATAGAAATCTTATCACCCTTCGATTTGTTTATCCTTGGCCCCTTTCCCATGTTTTGGAGATCGTTGTTCATGTTTGACCTCTTTTGGGACTTCGACAGGATGGTCGAAGGTGGAGCGCATGTCGAAGTGGAGATCATGGGATATCAGCCCCTTTTTAGGGAAGTTTTGGGATTAGGGTTTATGTAACGGGTATGTGATGTTGACCCATGGTTTTACCCATGTTTAGGCCCATTTTATAATGTATAAACATAAATATAGGCGATGTAAGTAATCATGTATGGGTGTGGTGCTAGGTGCTAAGTGAAAGTAATTGTAAGAGGCTTTATGCATAGTGTATGTTGAGACTTGCAGAGCTAAGTGCAGGTCATTTGTAGTGCTTTGTGCACAGATTGTGTAAGAAGGCTTGGTGTTGTGATCTAACTCGTGGAAGGAGGATCTGGCGAGGTGTACACATATCTCCTATCCTTTGCGGAGTAGGGTTTTGATGCTATGTGCATGTAATAAGCTTGATAGAAGATAATATAGAAGAGAAGAGTTGGTGGATGTAGCCCCACACTGGCGTGAACCACGTATATTCTGTGTTGTGGTTTCTTTGTGCGTTATATTTGTTATGTTATTGATGTGATGTATTCTTAGTGCAATGATATATGTTATATGCATCTGATAGGATATCTTAGTGCTTAATAATGTGAATGAATGCTAGATCTGATCTTTTTCTATGTGCTAAGTGTTGGATGTATTAGATCTTGTTGAATACTACGTTGCTCTGTAATTAGGGTTTATATCTGCGATGTGAATAAGGGTGAATGATAACTGCTAAGTGCTTGTTCGAGTGGTGTAATTGCAGATCTATTTCCTAGCTAAGGTTGTAGACACTTGAGTCCTATAACCACCCCTGCCTCTACCTCGGGTGAGACTTCATCTTATTTGCAGGTGTTGCCGAAAGGGACGGTAGTTAGTGTTACAGGAAAATCCCCCTGTGGACAAGTGGATTTCCTCTTGAACCCTAAATCTCTAAGATCAAGACAGAAAGGTGCTAAATTTGGTCACTGACATGATTTAAAACCTATCTAAGTCAATCAAATAGAGAAAAGGAAGAAGAATGTACATTTTTGTCAATGTTTGTCCTTGCCCAATCCGAGTTGAGCCTTGATCCCCAATCTCTTCAACAAGTCCTGCAATCCAATCACAAAAAAGACATAACAAATTCCTATTCTACTATGATTAGCTTGAAACCAGATCTATCTATTAAATACAAGTTCATGTAAATAAACATAATCTTGAAGGAAACAGGAAAAACACACATATATTAATGAAAACAAAGAAAAGTATTTACAACCATAGATGTAGATGCATCAGCTTCACCAAGCTCTCTTTGTCCAAACCCTTTGCTCAAATGATCCACAAGAAGAATGACTATACTTCATTGATTATCTCCCTTATGATATCACAAGTTTGATGTCTTCAATGTCCTCCTTCCTTATGAGATCACAAGTTAGGTATCTCTCAATATCTCCATCTCTTTCACCATGAGAAGGCCTCCTTATATAATATTGGAGAGACCCAACCACCTTAGAGATTCTTGGGATAGGTTGAGGATCCTTCTCAATCATTTGTCGATCCTCCCTAAGATCCAGCCTTGACCTTAGATTCAAATCCAACCAACTCCAGAGATGAGGAGGATTTTTCCCTTATTTTCCTCAAAATTCCAAGATTTCCTCAAACAATCTAGCGCTCCCTCATAATGGGGCACATAGTGTTGCAATTCTCCCCCAAATAAGGGTAGGGAGCACTGTCACTCCCTGATAGTGGGTAGGGGAGCGTTGCCCAAAATTTCTTTAAAAAATACCTACGCTCCTCCATAAGGGTGCACAAAGTGCTTGAACACTCCCCCAAAGAAGGGTAGGTGGTGCTGACACTCCCTGACAGTGGGTAGGGGAGTGATTTCCTTCAAAATTCATTTTTAAGTGGGTTTTTCCATGGTAAAATCTTTTTACTCTTCATCAAATGATTTCTCCTTCTTAAACCAATATTTGAGGGTGTCTTTAAGTGTTCCTTGTGATGTGATTTGAGACATGGCATGGGAAAGATGACTATATGATGCCTGTGACACTTGCAACACTTGTGGCCAAAACACAACACTTGTGACACTTGTAACGATGATAATAGGTCATCATTGAAGTGAGTAATTTTGATGTGTAACAGATTGCCCCTCAAAGTGTGAAGTTAGAAGATGGAAATTGATGACTGAAGTACTTTGTAGACTTTTGTGAGCAAGGGTATGGATGTGGAGAACCTGGTAGAAGTTTCACAAAACCATCAAACAAATATTATGACATGTTTCAAACCCAAGGAAAGCATACCTATGCTTGGGTGATAAAGACTTGTAAGGTATGGCCGCCATAAGATACATTGCGGATCCATAATTATATTAACAAAGAGTATAGCCACCAAAGATACAATGTGGATCTATACTTCCATGACATGAACTGATCGTAGCCATGAAAAATACACAGTGGATATACGAGACGACAAGACATAGCCATAGACCAATACAAAGTGGATCTATGTAACAATATATGTGTCAATATTCAAGAGACACTTCGTCGCAACCTGGGAAAAGTATATATAGGAGTGATCACTCAACCTAGGGTCTTCTTACTGATATTGATGTAGTACGAATCTAACCATGTGAATATATGTCTTTATGCCGAACATGGTAGAAACCACTTGATTATCGGTCAATGAGGTAAACCGTTAACAAGTGCGAGGGAAATAACCATTGATGTCAATGATTCCCAAGGTACCCTAGTACATTCCAACGAATGTAAATAGATGAGATGAAGTAAAACATCCATGGAATCATTCGATCAGATGGTCAATGATGTAAACCCAGTGTCGAAAGAGAGGAGGTCTGGCATTGAGGCATATAGGTCCCAAGGTACTAACTAGTTTCTAAGTCTAGTTCCCGGGTAGTGTGTTGAATTCAACAAGAACAAACTAGTCGCAGGAGGGCCTTGATGTATCCCCCATAAATGAACAAAAACTAAAAAAAATATGTAAATTGGTAGATCAAATGAACATGGACTAACACAGGTATTGAAACAGGATATTTGTGATGGCTGACTCTCGAGGAAAATACTTCCCTTGAGCACTGAGGCACGACAACAGAAATATGACCTTGACCAAAACATGATAATGCAATGGACACTGTGAATTTCGTTGGGTGACCCAAAGGAGTAAAGAAAATCAGAGGATTGGTTCAGTGCAGAGGTTCAACACATTAAAATATATGAAAAGACAAAGTGTCGTGTTCAAGGGTGACTGTAAGAGTCACTGGTGATGTTTTCAAGAACTGCTTGGCTTGCTTCCTTCATTTTTTCCCCCATCCAGATAGACGGGTACCTCTTTTTAATTTAATGAGATCGAGGAGGGTAACACATTCTCGATATAACTTACCTTAGATAACTCCCTCTTCCTTTGTTTAACAAACTAGAAGAAGTAAGGGTTCGGTCCCATATGGCCCCCTCAATGTATATTTTTTAACGAGTCCATAGAAGGTAAAATCGGTGATTTTTCATGTTTAGAGAGTCTGAAAAGAAATTAAAGATGACTCCAGGGTTGTACTTTTTCATAATGTTAGTCTTGCGAGGCCGAAAAAGAGATAAAATACTACTCGAAAGACGCCATTTCAAACCTTTTAACGAGTGTGAAAGGAAGAAAGATCACTCAACAATCTTTTCATGTTTAGAGAGTTTGAAAAGAGCTTAAAGAAGACTCTAGGGGGTTCCTTTTTTGTATAACCTTTAGGAGTCTGAAAAAGTGATAAAAGTCTACTCGGTTACATTCTCATGTTTTTTTGATCATGAGAAGGCACTAAGACCATGCTCATTATTGGTTTCATTTTTTCACAATCTTGAAAAAAAAATAAAGTATGCTTGTAAATTCCCAACGTAATTTCCGAAGGTTGGGATACCCATGGATGGTTGGTACTCTACCCCCAGCTTGAAAATTTAGTTGCATAACTCTAGAATGATAATAAAAGGCTGGAGACATGACCCCCCAAAGCATCAATTCATTCACCGATGCTGAGGTTGTCACCAATTTCTATACTAGATGGAGAAAAAGTATAAAGGTGGATGAAATGAAGGTTAAAAAATGAGACCTAATGAAAGACTTGATTGGGTATGAGAGGTGATTGTTTCATTTTTTAATGATCTTGACACAGTAAAAGAACTATGCTTAAGGATCAGGGTTCAATCCCCATATTTCTGTTTCATTTTTTAACGAGCTTGCTACAGAGAGGAAAATTGTGCTCATAGTCTTTGTTTCATCTTTTAACGAGCTTGCCACAGAGAGGAAAACTATGCTCGTGACTTATTCTTGATCATGGTTTCCAAGAGGATAATGCTATGGAAGGAAACCATGTCAAGGGACAAAACTCGGTCATGGCTTCCAAGAGATCTTCACTAGATGGAAGAACAGTGCTCTGGAAGGAACACATGTCGAGGTCCGCGACAGGGGTAAGGACATTAGGCTCCAATATCCCTATTGAAGAGATAACCATGTCAACTACCGGATCTAAGTCATCGGAAGTTGAAGTCATGGGAGACAACACCACATAATTTACCTGTGGTAGGGGTGATACTGACTACATATAAGACCCGTTTAGGGAGGTCATTGGGTTGATGGTCAAGTCAGGGCCAACGAATGAAAGTTGATCAATAGTCACCATTCTCCCATCACGAGGGAAAGATATCAAACTAAAGAGAGTGGACACAATATATTTCATGGCACAGACATAATCTTTCACAAGGAGTAAATCGAAATCCAAGGGGTCCTGGACTACCATAACAACAATAAAGACAATTTTCCCTCCCAAAGTTATGGGAAACTGAGGAAGGATCCCTAAAGGGTGACTGGTTATTTTGTTAAAAGAAAACGGAGTCTAGGTAACTGGAACAAGCTGAGGATAACCCAAATCTTTCCAACCAATAGAGGACAAAATACTAACGGACTAACCTTCATCTATCAACACATGAGGAACATCCCGACCACAAACTTGTACTGTAATCTTGAAAGGAACGTGAGAGGGAAGACGAGTTCCAGTTAGCACACCCCAATCAAAGAGGATGGCCTCATTACTTGGAGGGGGTTTCTCAGGAGAGGGAGGAATTCCCCCCAGCACGATAGATTTTGTATCAATGAGAAAAACGTGGGCATAATCGGGTTTACTCTCTAGAGGGAGAGTAGGATCTATTAATAGCGACATCAAATTGACCACTTAAGTTTCATTCTCCAAGGGGAGAATGGGTTCAAAAGGTGGAAATGGATTGATCTCTTGGGTTTCACTCTCCAACGGGAGAGCAGGATCGACCAAACATGGGATCGGATCAACCATTTTGTCAACTGGTTCAACTAAGAACATGACCAGATTGACGACATGATCAACCAGACTTACCGATGAAGGGACTGGAGAAACCAATTTGCACTTGTTAGAGGAGGAGTGGGATTTACCGCATTGGCACTCTTCAGATGAAGGGTGGGACTGACTAATGACGGGAATGGATCAATCAATTGGGTTTCACTTTTCAGATGAAAAGTGGGGCTGATCAATGACGGAACTGGATCAACTACTTTGGTTAGTGGTTCAACCGAGGATGAAACTAGATTGACCACCTGATCAACCAGACTGACCTTGGATGGAACCGGATGGACCATTCCATCAACTAAGGATGGGTTGGGGGAAATCGTATGATAACTAGTTGGAAGTTGAATATTTTCCAAAAGAGAAGAAGCTTCATCCATACGAGGACAAAGGTGAGAATAATGATCACCTTCGCATAACATACAAGGAAATTTGACAATTGTCTTCTTCTTAACAACCTTAATGTCACTAGTTGACGGGGCATCACCAACATGTCTAGTGGGGGTCTATGACTTGGAGGACCACATTTATAAGACCTTGGGAAGACCAGGGAAATCTCTCAAAAAGTGGTCACCCTCACAAAGACTGCAAGGGAATTTGTGTTTCAGATTCTTCATTTTAATCTTGTCGACCTCATCAACACTCCCAGTATGATTAATAGTAGATGGTTTCTTGGATCCAACATCTAATATGGTTGGAGCCTTGGTCCTTTTCTGGTTCTTCTTGTTCTCTTTTTCTTTCTTCTTCTTCTTATCAAACTGGCTACTCGCTTTAGATATTTCACTAGGCGAAGAAGGAGAAAATTCGACATGAGGTTGATGTGTGGGTGGTGTGCTTACATCTGAATCACCTACATTCGAGATCACTGAAGTGGAAAAACACCATACCAATAACCCAATTGTGAGACCGGGAAGGCTCAAAGTAGCGATGTAAGGAGGACCAACATTTCCATAAGAAGGAAAAACAAAGGTTTCCCCTAGCAAAGGGGTTCCTTCATTGGTCATTCTGGTAACTGATGCCATAAAAAATAAAGATCCAACCTAGATTCTGCTCGGGAGAAAAAACAACACACGCTAAAAATCTAGTAAGCAAACAAGCAAACAAAACCTTCTCACAATGATAACACTAGTTGGGGATGAAATCCAATGTCATGGGAACAAAGTAAGAGGGGGCTGAGATAGAGTGGGTGGAAAAGTTACTTTGACAACCTACTTAATTTTGATGTGTAACAGTTAGGGTTTTGTTGGTGTGTTGTTGAAGCATTGAACCCTGGGTCTTCCCCTATGCCAACAAGTGGTTACGTTGCTGGGACCTGAAACTGTGATTGCTGGGAACTAAAGAAAATAAATCTATGTGCATAGATCTATGCTTTAGTGTGCAGTATTGATTTGTGAAGCTTTGTGCTGAGAAGATAAGTCCAATCTAAATAAAAGAGGTAATATCTTGAAGCTTTGTGCTCTGAGAAAGGTAAGATAATTGAAATTTTTTGTTTCGAAAGAATGAATCTAGGTATGTTTGATAAATTTTGTCCTAGTGTGAAAACTAGGGTACAGTTAGAAGAAAGAAGATTTGATATGAATAGATCTAATAGAAGCAATGAAAGATATGTTATTCCTATGCATAGAAAGAATGTTTTGACTAACAAATGGATGTAGGATCTTAGAAAGAATTTTTTGCAGGTTAGTTACTATGATCCCAGTGCGCAGTATAGGAAAGGTTGGGGATCTCTTAAGAGAAAGAGAGGATTAACCCTTTTCTATAGCTATAGAAGATCGATACATATTGCTAAGGAATGCCCTGGTAGAATACCTAGTTGTCTTTGGTGTAAAGCTATGGACCATGAAGTTTTGGATTGTCCTAGAATGATTGCTAAATTTGAAAATATGAATATGAAACAAGAAAACTATGATATAGGCCAAGAAACTAAGGATATGATAGAACCCCAGAAACAATCAAAGACTGTATTACTAAAAATGAAAGAAACCTTGAATGATCACAAAAAAATCAATTTATCATAGGTATTAAAAGAGAAAGAGTACATAGAAACAAGAATAGGGTACTTTGACATAGACTGTGTCCTGGAAGAAGAAAGACAGGTGAATATCATGACATAAAGAACTTGGAAAATTTTGGGAAAGCCTGCTATGGTTCCTTCATTAGGAGGAATAGGATTATTTAGAAGAAAGATGATAACCCTATTTGAAATACTTACCTAGATATCTATGAGTTCTCATGGCACTTTGACAAAAGAATAATTTGAGATCGTTAAGTTTGTTGAGAACAACGCCCCATTTGCTATCCTGCTAGGAAAAACCTAGATTGAGAAAGATCAGATGCGAAGGAAATAATAAGAGGAGGATCTAGAACAGAAAAACAAGAACTAAGAGATTTCATGGCTAGGAGAATAGCGCACTTACTGGAAGAACAAGAGAACCAGTTGAAGCTACTAAGGACGAAAGATATGGATGTCGAAGTTGAAAGGACACAGGAAGATTGGAGACACTTGTCTTTCAAGAGAGTAGAGCACCTACCCCAGAAAGAGAAGAAGTATTACCCTTGAACCTTGTGAGAGACTCTCCACAGTGAAATGTTATCATGCCAAAAGGAGATAAGAATGACAATGGAAAGAGGAAATTGGTGATTCATATCACAAGAAAGAAGGCCTAAAAGCTCAGTAAGAAGAGGAAAAAGTTAGAAAAATTGCAAGAATTTCCAGAGAATACTTCGCAGAAGAAATGTTTCTAGAACTCAAACTTCTCCATAATATCAGTACAACATAGATTGACACTTCGCCATGACGAAGCAATATGACCGTTGGAGGCAATATGATACTTCAATCAATGCTCCCGAACGGTTAGGAAAGCATTTATGGCCCGAAAGTTCACCATTGGACTATTGGGACCATGCCATAATGGATGGAATTGCATTGAATAAGTCTTTGTGACCCATTTAAAGAAACTGTTACGACAATATATATTTATCCCGTCGAGCATTGCACTGAGAACAATTTTTCCAATTGTGATTATTCGAGCCCAAAGAGAACTAGTTGATTTTGTGCAGTGACCATTGAGACCTCACCATCCATTTTGTTACATTGAGTATTGTTCACTGACCTGAGATATCAGATCTCGAGTGTGCATGTCAGACGAAATTATCACAATAGAAAAATACTTCGAAGAGATTCTAATAGAGTTCATGGCCGAGAAGGTGATGTCCACAGGCATCCAAGCCTTATCGATGCGAGGAGTGCAAGCCTCCCCGTCGACTACTCATGGATCTGGACGATCTCGAGCTGCGACCAACAAAAGAACCAAGCATCGTGATGACTTGGAAAATGAAAAGATAATTCCATCCATCCTACCTGACTACATCCCACCCCTGTCCAGTGTGGTGATTCCTGACAGTGTCCCAAGGGACTTCGACTACACATTCATCACTACGTACCTCCTGAAGGGAATAAAAGAAGTCAGAATGCAGGTGGAGAGGATTCCAACCTTGAATATCAGTGACTATAACCTAGGAGACCGCAAGAGGTATGGCATGCTCAAACCTCACAAATATTTGACCAATACAAAGAGGAAGAAGTCAAATATAATCCCCCAGCTGTGGACTATGGACATCGCAAGGTCCACTGTCTTGAACGTGATGAAGATACCACATTTTGGAAGGAACCAGGAGGTTGACGCATGCGTTAAGATGTTGTTGTCGTGCTGTCATGGTGGGTATATATGGTTATATAGATGCATCACCATTGATCCGACGTTGATCCATAGGATCAACGAATTGAGCATGCATGGACCAGACCCGCAAGACTTTTATCCAAAGAAGGTTGCAGACCATGCCTTGGAACAGAAGATCAAAGACACCTACGATGATGTGGAGAAAGGGACACGAGGCTACAAGGTAGCCTCCATTCAAAATGGTACAGTGCGCCTTGCTTTCCAGTTGATTGCTGGTAAGCTAGTATGAAAAAACAGACCCATGCAGGCCACAAGGTTTGTCATTGACCTTGCAGAAAAATGAGTGGAAGGACTAGATATGAAGTGGGCCAATTACCTAGTCAATCAGTTAGAACTGGATTGTCGCGAAGCTTAGGATCAGGGCTATGAGTTCCATTTTAGCTGGCTATTGATCCTCATCGCATTCACTTCTTGGGAGATGCCGGAAGGTGCAACCTTCCCTGACATTGAGTCGTTTCAGCCACCAGCTTCGAAGTTCACCACACTCTGGTATTCGAGGGACATGGGGAAACAATGGCACTCGAAAGCAATATTCTGTACCTACTACTTGCAGCTGAAGAGGGAGATTGAGTCTTTCCGTCGTATGACATTGAGCACCCTGGACAAGTTCAGGGACCTTAATAAGTTATGCGATGATAGGCATTTTATTTATATTACTGTGTGCGCGAACGAAAGTAAAGAAGAGATTCATTCCTACTACAAGCTCACAGAGGAGGACCTAGAAGAAATCACTAAGGAATGGCCTGCAGAGTTCTTTATACCAGTCGACCAGGGAAAACTGTCCAACCCCAATCTCATTGGAAGTCTGGTGGTTACTTGCAAAGAGTATGATGCACCCAGCAGTAGCAGGAAGAAAAAGAATGAATATGTACATGAAATACACAACACATCAGAAGAGACTACATCAAATTCACCTAGCGGAGGAGGAGATGATGAAGTGGAAAAACAAGAGAAAGAAGGGGAAGAAGACAAGAAAAAGTAGGGTGAAGTAACACCACCTAGGAACCCCATTGAAGACGCGGAGACATCCAATAAAATAAATGTTTCCCCGACGAAACCTACATCGCAGAAGAAGTCCAAAGCGAGTAAGTCGAAGCTACAAACTGTACTCACAGTTAATGATTTCGACTTAATTATCGTGGTTGTATCAGATCCCTTAGAATATATTTTGTAGAGAACTGAAGACAAACAAGAAACCATGTATGATAGGATTGAAGCAGAGATGAGAGGAGTACAACAAGCCCTTCACACCAACCACGCAGTGTCCACTGCACCTCGACCAACAAAAGAACCAGAGTTGGGAGATGAGCTTGCCCAATTCTGCAGAATAGCTGATGCGATCGAAGCTCACCTTCTTCGCATGCAGGAAGAAAAGTAACAGGCCACAGTGGACCTGAAGCAATCACAAGAGGAAACCATAGATAAACGATGAGTTGCGCAACAAGAGAAGGACGACCTCCAAATAAGGTTCGAAGTGGATAGAGCACGGATCCAGAAGGAGA
Source organism: Picea engelmannii (assembly GCA_009831015.1). Classification (NCBI taxonomy): domain Eukaryota; kingdom Viridiplantae; phylum Streptophyta; class Pinopsida; order Pinales; family Pinaceae; genus Picea; species Picea engelmannii. Next base: position 1,040,188 of record ML785339.1, read on the forward strand.
AAGAACAACTACTCACAAAGTAGGTTGGACATAGAGAAGTAGTCCGCAGAGCACTTCGCTCTATGACAGGGTTAGAACAAATGGAGGAAGACCCAGTGGAGAATCAAGTGGTGAAGCTTGCTGAAGCCATTCAGCAGCTTCAACAGAGAATAACAGAATTGGAGCTACAAATAGTGCCAAGCACTCCACAGGAAGTTCAAGACTAGAGAAAAGAAACTACCTGGAGCATAGTTGAAAGGATCAAAGAATTAGCTATGGAATGTAAACATCTAAGCAGTTGTAGTGCGCAGACTTATGAGCACCTTACTGAGGACCCTAAACTAAAAACACTGGAGTCACAACTCTAGGAAGCAAACAACAAGCAACAATAGTACAAGCATAGTTAAATCCATTTTCAGCGATCGAGTGAATGCAAATATCATGGAAGAGACTTAGAATCTATAGTCATGGAAGTGACTCAGAAGCTATAGCCAGTCCAGTATGCAACTTGCCTACTTTTTTAGGAGATTGAAGGCCGAGGAGTAGCGATGGAACGAGTAGTCACTTTGGTAGAATAATGCTTAGAGGGACCTGTGAACGAGGAAGTTTTTCAATAGTTCGTAGAGTAGGAGGCCTTGGCTCAACAACAGGTTGAAGCCGCTCAAGCCAAGCTCGGGGATTTTGAGGCAGATTTTCCTAGACCAGAGTGACCTGGGATGAGTGTTGGGGGCCTGTTGGCCCTTAACCAAGTTTTGGATATCCTTGGTCATGTTTGACCTCTTTTGGGACTTCAATAGGATGGTCGAAGGTGGAGCGCAAGTTGAAGAGGATATCGTGGGATCTCTACCCCTTTTTAGGGTAGTTTACATATTAGGGTTTATGTAACGGGTATGGGATGTCAGCCCATGGGTTTACTCGTGTTTAGGCCCATTTTGTAATGTATAAATAGAAATCTAGGCGATGTAAGTAACAATGTATGGGTGTGGTGCTAGGTGCTAAGTGCAAGTAATTGTAAGAGGCTTTGTGCATAGTTTATGTTGAGACATGCAGAGCTAAGTGTAGGTCATTTGTAGTGCTTTGTGCACAAATTGTCTAAGGAGGCGTGGTGTTGTGATCTAACTTGGGGAAGGATGATCTGGAAAAGGTGCGCGCAGATATCCTATCCTCTGTGGAGTAGGGTTTTGATTCTCTGTGCCTGTAAGAAGCTTGACATAAGATAATAAATAAGAGAAGAGTTGGTGGACATAGCCCCACACTGGGGTGAACCACCTATATTCTATGTTGTGGTTTCTTTCTGCATTATAGTTGTTATGCTATTGATGTGATGTATGCTTAGTGCAATGATATATGTTATATGCATATGATAGGATAACTTAGTGCTTAATAATGTGAATGAATGCTATATATGATCAATTTCTATGTGCTAAGTGTTGGATGTATTAGATCTTGTTGAATACTGCACTGCTCTGTAATTAGGGTTTATATCTGCGATGTGAATAAGGGTGAATGATAACTACCAAGTGCTTGTTAGAGTGGTGTAATCACATATTTGTGTCCAAGCTAAGGTTGCAGACATTTGATTCCTGTAACCACCCCTGCCTCTACCTCGGATGAGACTTCATTTGCTTCACAGGTGTTGTCGAAAGGGCCAGTAGTTAGGGTTTTGTTGGTGCATTGTTGAAGCATTGAACCATGGGTCTGCCCTTGTGCCAGCAAAACCATCAATCAAGGCATAAACAACAAGAGGAGCAATCGATTATATTCTATTTTTTTGGAATTACCCACATTGTTTGATGATCTGGCATCACGTTCTCAAAAGAGAACCAATCATGTCACCCATTTATGAATAATATTTGAGAGGTGTTTCTACTATCAGATTCATTTGAATCCAAACAAGTGTTGTTTTTGTGTGACATTGGGATGCTTATTAGGTTTCATCATGTCAACGAAAGGGATCACGGTCAATCCTCTAAAGGTCAAGGAAATAGTTCAATTGCTTCCCCCAGCTTGAGAGTCTATAGGGGAAAGAAATTTTTCTTCGGCAGTTTGTTGCTAATTATGTGAGATTACTAAAGGGTTCATGTGTCTCTTGAAAAAATGGGTCCCATTCTATTCAGATGAAGAAGCTTGACGCTCTTTCGAAGTGTTGAAATGTGCCTTGACATATGCCCCTCTTCTCAGTCCTCCATATTATGTCAAGGATTTCTTATTGTATTTGGTTTCTGTAGAGTCCACTATCGGCATGGTCTTGTTCCAAGAGGATGACGTGCTTGAGAAGCATGTTATCTACTATATTATCCGAGGCCTAGTTGGATCGGAACTCAACTACTTGCTTGTTGAGAAACTTGATTTAGCAGCTCTTCACGATTTCCAACAGTTCCATCATTATATTTTACTTCGCAAGACCATTGTCGTAGCTATTGTCAATCCTTTTCAACATGTGTTAACACAACGGGTCATCGGTGGAAAAATCAGTCAATGGATAGTCATCATGCAAGATTTTGACTTGGATTTTGTTTCGAAGAAATCTAAAAAGTCCCCAGTATTTGTTGAACTAATCTCAGAACTTTCGGTTAAAAGTGGTGATATTTCTCCTAAAGAGTCACTATTCAACAAAGATATTTTTCTTATCACATCATCATACCCTTGGTATGGAGATATAATTGTGTATCTTCATACTTTTAAGTGCCTTTCTTATTCTTCTCACGACGAGCGTCGATGAATCCTCCACCAAGTACGAAACTATCTCATCCTCAATGACACTTTATATCGTTGAGGAGTGGATTTCATTCTCCAACAATTTCTTACTCACAAAGATGCAGAGCTTGTTTTAAATGACTATGACATAGGAACATGTGGTGGTCATCTGTCTGCATTGGAGACAACCCAAAAGATTGTTGGACAACTGAGAGGGGGGGTGAATCAGTCGTTACCATTCTTAAACAATTATGCTTCTTTTAAAATATTTACAAGGCACTCAATGATGATCAAAATAATGCAGGGAAATAAACAATGGCACATTCAACATCAGTCACATATATGAGAAACACAGAGACATATATTTCCCAAGGAAACCCATACAGGGTAAAAACCTCTTCTTCTTTATATGATAATTATTATTTACATTCCTTACATTATCATACATATGAGAACCAACTCATTGTGAGGCTACAACCTCTATTTTGCAAGCTGCAACTTGCTGAGAGCACCAACTCTCTGTTTTTCTCTAGCACCCACTAGAAGGAAGCACCAACTCCCTGGTTTCTCTAGGACCAACTAGAAGGAAGCACCAACTCCCTGTGTTCAAACATCGACTTGAACCTCTGAGGACACCAGTCCTCCCTAGCACCTCCCAACCACCCTATTTTATCAATCTTTGATACTGAAACTTATTACAGTGATATAATGTTCAACAAAGGCTTACCTGACTCATTACTATTCTACTGCATTTCATTGCTCTGTCCGCCTCACTGCCTTCCTACACACATCCTCTTCTATTCAATTCAGTTGCTGCACTCTCCTCCTTCCTCATGCATGAATTACCTTCATCAACAGCAACCACAACAACCCCAACAGTAACAACAACCCCATCTCTTCTATCTACTATGTATTTATAGCTTTTGTGCACCTTCTGCATGCAATGCGCACAATACCTCTGCATACTCATACTGTGCTGATATCCTCCACAAATCGAGTGCTCTGTCTGATCATCATCGTGACTCTTCAGCTTCTCTGGCCGTTTTTCCACTCGTTCAGCGTCACTGTATGTTATGCTGAGATTCCTTAGCCTCTCTGGTAGTTGAGACTCTTCATCTTCTCTGTGACAGACGAGCTCACCTTCTCTGTTCCAGTTATAGGCTTCAATGCTCATTGAGTTGTCAATCGCCTCCACGAGCAACTTCATCCCTCTTGAAGATTCCCAGAGACTCTTCATCTCCTCTGTCAATCACCCCAAAGTGTCTTCGAGTCCTCTAGCAGAAACCATCAGTGTCTTCTAGCAGTTACACTGTGACATGCAACAATAGCCCTCCGATCTCCTTCATTTTCATCTACACCGTTGGATTACAGCGATATTTCACCTTTTTAGTATTTCGGCATTCATACCAGACACAATCCCCAAAATTCTGAGGTAGAGCCTATCTACACAAGGTCCTTCCTCCACATGACCACAAGCGGTGACCACTGTTTGCGCTAAAAGGCACTGCGAACTCATGATCTTCATCGATCCTGATCGACGGTCCACGATCTCGATGAATCAACGGTCCAGATATTTTTGCGATCTCGCATCTCGTTGTTCCTTAGATGGAGGCTCTCATCACTCCAAGTTGCGATAGGCGAAACTCTGAGATGGAGCTCAGATCGACAGTCCACATTCTAGGTGATCTGATGGTCCTGATCTTTTCACGATCTCACATCTCGCGGTTCCTTAGATGTGGGTTCTTATCACTCCAAGTCGTGATAGGTGAGGCTCCGAAATGGAGTCAGATCAATGGTCCAGATCACACCTTGATCTAATGGCTACAGTTAAATCGTGATTTTGCATATCGTTGTTCCTAATATGGAGGTTCTTGTCACTCCAAGTCATGATAGGCGAAGCTCCGAGATGGAGCTCAGATCAACGGTCCTCATTCTTGGTGATCTGATGGTCCTGATCTTTTCATGATCTCACATCTCGCTGATCCTTAGATGGAGATTCTTGTCACTCCAAGTCATGATAGGTGAGACTCTGAAATGGAGTCGGATCAATGGTCCAGATCACACCTTGATCTAACGGCTGCAGTTAACTTGCGATTTCACATATCGTTGTTCCTAAGATGGAGGTTCTTGTCACTCCAAGTCGTGATAGGCGAAGCTCCGAGATGGATCTCAAATCAATGGTCCTCATTCTTGGTGATATGACGGTCCTGATATTTTCATGATCTCACATCTCACTGCTCCTTAGATGGATATTCTTGTCACTCCAAGTCGCGATAGGCGAGACTCCGAGAAGGAGCTTTGTGGTGCTCTGATATTTCACCACGCGTCCTCTTGATCAATGGTCCACGATTGTCCCCGAGGGATGGTCAGGATTCCTTCACAGCGTTGGAGAGTTGGATGACTCTTGGGATTATTCACCTTGTAGCTTCACCATATCTAATGGTTATTGAGCCTTCGTAGATACCCCAGATCCTACGGCCCAGATCTTCTCGCGATTTCGCTGCTTCACGATTTTGCTGCTTTGCGATTTCGCCACTTCGTGATTTCGCTGCTTCGCGATTTCACCACTTCGTGATTTCGTTGTTCTTCCATCGCTATTATTTTCCATCACTGATCTTTGTCATTGTTGATCTTTCCATCAATGACAAGATTACTCCCAACTGTAAACCTTCCAACAATCTCCCCCTTTGGCATTGATGGCAACAAAGGTACCCATGTTCTTTTCTCCCCCTTTGACATCAATGTCAAAGAAAACACACTCCCCCTAAGCTGTTGCATTAATTTTAGGAGGTATCAGATATGCAACCAATACAGGACTCCCCCTAACAGGATGGATTCTCTTAGATGTGAGATGGGATGACACCTAGCTTCTGTCTGAGATATTCAAATGGTGTCTTGGCTAGGGGTTTAGTAAAGATGTCTACAATTTGTTCTGTAGTGGGAATGTAATGGACCTGAACAATCTGATTGGTGACCTGCTCTCTTAGAAAATGATATTTTATGGGAATATGATTGGTCTTGGAGTGGAAGCCATGATTTTTAAACACATTGATGGCACTAGTGTTATCATAATGAATTGTAATTGGTGCAGTGTATTTTACCTCCAAGTCTGCAAGTGTCTGAATCATCCATAATACCTGAGTGCAACAGGTAGCAGCAGTAATGTATTCTGCCTCTATGGTTGATAAAGAAATGGAACCTTTCTTTTTACTAAACCAGGCTACTAGGGAGTCACCCAGGAAGAATGCTCCTCCATTGGTGCTTTTTCTCTCATCAACACAGTTTGCCCAATCTGCATCTGAATAAGCAGTCAGCTAAAGATTTTGATTTCTGGGATACCACAGATAATAAGTCATTGTTTCTTTCAAATACCTGAATATCCTTTTGACAACTTACAAATGACTATGTTTAGGTGCAGCCTGATATCTTCCTACCATTCCTACATCGTGCATTATGTCTGGGCGAGATGTTGTGATGTACAATAGGCTTCCTATCATTGATCAATATGAGCTTTGATCAACATCAGGTGAATCATCATCCTTGCTTAATTTACATCCAGTTACCATAGGTGTACCCACAGGTTTAGAATCTTCCATTTGAAACCTTTTTATCATTTCTCTTAGATATTTTCCTTGAGAAATGAACATCGCTTCGGGCCTCTGAGTAATTTGCAAACCAAGAAAAAAGGACAGTTCTCCTATCATAGACATTTCAAATTTAGACTCCATGGCAGAAGCAAACCATTGTACCAATGAATCCTTATTACATCCAAAGATGATGTCATCTACATAGACCAGTACGATGAGAAAATTATTATCCTATGTTTAAATATACAGATTGTTGTCAGTTGTTCCTCTCTTGAACCCTTTGTATTTGAGATACGTATCCAGTCTGCGATACTAGGCTCGAGGGGCTTGTTTTAAACCATATAAATATTTCTTCAGATTGCATACTAAGTCAGGGTTATCAAATAGTTTGAAACCCTCTGGTTGTTCCATATAGACTTCTTCACTTAAATCTCCATTTAGAAAGGCTGAATTGACATCCATTTGGTAGACTTTAAACCTTTTATGACAAGCATAGGCAAGAAACATTCTGATAGCTTATAATCTTGCTACGAGCGCAAATGTTTCACCAAAATATAGTCCTTCTATCTAAGCATAGCCTTTATAGACTAACCTTGCTTTGTTCCTGATAACTTGTCCTTGCTCATTCAACTTATTCTTAAAGATCCATTTGGAGCCAATGACGTTTTTACCTTCAGGTCTTTGAACCATGTCCCACGTATTGTTTTTCTCAATCTGATCAAGTTCATCATTCATTGCTTTAACCCGATGATCATCTTTGCTAGCTTCATTGAAATTCTTGGGTTCCAGCATGGATATGAAAGCTATATGAGATTGTTCGGTGGTTTTGATTATCTTTCTCCTGGTTTGTACACCTTTATCTTTTTCTCCAATTATCTGACTTGCAGGATGATTCTTTTGAATGATTCTGGAGGAGGAATTTGTAGTTGACTGTTGATTTGAGCCTGTCTAAGTGTCTGAGTCTTCATCTGATTCAGATTCTTTGTTTTCTAATTCTTGGACTTGTTCATCTTCATCTTTAGCTATGTCTTCTGTAGAAGACTCATTACTGTATACCTCTCTTGCTGGGATTCCTTCCTCAATTTTTACATCAATACAGTCCACCATTTTATGCAGCCTCTTATTATAGCATCTATATCCTTTACTGTTTGTAGCATACCCTAAGAAGATACCTTCATCAGCCCTGTCATCATATTTTCCGAGGTTCTCATCATTATTCTTTATGTAGAATTTACTCCCAAATACTCTGAAGTGTTTGATTAAGGCAGGTCTTCCAAACCATAATTCATAAGGTGTCTTGTCACTTTGTGGTCTGAGGTAAGCTTTGTTAAGAACATGGACTGCTGTGTGTATTGCTTCTACCCAGTAGGTTTGACCAATGTTCTTCTCATTCATCATTGACCTAGCCATTTCCTGTACTGTTCTATTTTTCCTCTCAACAACTCCATTTTGTTGTGGAGTTCTTGGGATTGTGTATTCTCTCTTGATCCCATGTTCATCACATAATTCCTTGAAGTTTCTTGACATAAAATCTCCTCCCCGATTCGATCTTACTGCCTTTAACCTCTTGCCTGTTTGTGTCTCTATTAAAGCCTTAAATATTTTAAACTTCTCAAATGCTTCAACTTTTTCTTTGAGAAAGGCAACCCAAGTAAGTCTGGAGTAATCATCAATAATCAACATGAAGTAGTTTTCTTTCCCTGTGCCTTCCTGTCTTGATGGTCCACATAAATCCATATAAACTAGTTGGAGTGGTTTCTCTGTTGAAGTAAAGCTCTTGGACTTAAACTGTGTCCTATTTTGCGTCCCTACTTGACAGGGTTTACACATTGAATCTTGGGGCTTTGATATTCTCGGAAGATATTTTACTGCCTCGAGGTTTTTGAGTTTGATTAAGTGGTCAAAGTTTAGTTGTCCAAGTCTCCTATGCCATAACCAGCTTTCATCATGTTTTCTTAGATGCCATTCTTCTCTATTTTCTTTCAACACGTATACATTATTTTATGTCCTTATGCCTTTGGCCACCACTTGTCCTGAGTTTACAGACTTTATCTTGCAATCATTGGACGTGAACAACACTTCGGATCCTCTGTCACACATTTGAATTACACTGAGAAGATTATGTTTCAGCCCGTCCACAAGTAGAACATCTTGGGCTTTTCCTTTTCCATTACTTAATCTCACCATCCCTTTGCCCTTTATTTTCCCTGGAGCATCATTTACAAAGGTTACGTTTCCTAATTTTCTTTCACTTAGAGATAGAAACTTGCCTTTGTCTCCCGTCATGTGTTTGGAGCATCCATTGTCTGTATACCAAGGGTTCATTTTTCTTTGAGCGGAAAACACTAATCCACACTTGTCACTTTCCTTCTTCTTCCAAAACTTGACATTTTCAGCAGGAGATTTCGAATCTAGTTCATATTCCCTTAAATGAAAGTCAATAGATTTGTGTCCAAAGTTATGAAAAATGTAGCATTCAATCTCATTGTTCAAAAGGTCAAACTTATTGGTGCAACATTGTCTACTCATTACTTGTTGATTATTTCTTGACCTCTTTAATTGCATGTCCCTGGACTTAATTTGGTAATTGGCAATCAGTGAAGGTTTGTTACTTGGCTGCATCATTCTTTGTTGTGGCAAGTATTTATTCCTTTGAAATCTTAATTGCTCATGTCTAAATCTTAAGGAACAATTTACAGCTTTGTGACCAAAGTTAGCATAGTAGAAACAATAGCCATAGAAGAATTCTTTGTACCTGGAAAATGGTAGTCTTCTTTGAGCAAATCGATTTCTTCCAGACTGACGATGTCGTTCAGCAGTGATCACATTACTTCTTTTCTCTACAGATTCAGATCTGGCATCTTTTACCTTACTCAACCTGGGCGGCTGATTGTCTTCCTTTGTTTCTGCAAGATTGTTATTGTCATTGGTTGTAATTTTGACAAACTTGATGGGTTCTTCATTTCCTGGCTTACCACTGCTTGATCCTTCTTCATACCCCAAGCTAGTTTTCAGCTTTGGATTCCTTTTCTGATTCAGAATGGTGGCCAATCCTTCTGAGGATTTGATACTTGACAGATTCTGATTATACAAGGCTTAAAACTTCTCCATTTCTTTCCTCGTTTTCACTACTTCTTGTTCTAATGCTTCACATCTTGCCTTCTTTTCTGATAGTTGTTGTTTCAGAATCTCTTTGATTTTTTTTGCCTCTTCCAATTCTACTTTTAGTAGGACAAGATCTTCATCAGGTTATTTACTGTCTTTCTCAAACTGTATCAACAATTGTCTTTGCTTTCTGTTCTTGATTCTTAGTTTGTCAATCTCTTTCAGTGGACTGATCAATTCTTCTTCCATGTCAACCACAACTTCTTCTTCATCACTCCCTGTGATTTTATTATCATAATCCTCTTTGGCCATAAGTATGAAGTCATTTAGTTTATCTTCAATAGAGGAGTCATTTTCTTCATCATCTGAAGGATCATCATCATTG
>ML785339.1:1050330-1152298 GCA_009831015.1 Picea engelmannii
CCTATCTGGGAGAGATCTCAAGATTTTCTGAACTAAAGAAGGTTCATCAATTGTTTCACCAAGTGCCTTCATTGCATTTACCATTTCTTCTACTCTTAGAAAGTATTTTCCAACAGTTTCATCTTCCTTCATCTTCAGCTGTTGAAACTGTATTCTGTAGGTTTGAAGCTTTGCATCCTTTACTTTCTCATTACCCTCATAGCTGCTAATGAGTTTGTCCCACATTTCTTTGGTAGTTCCTAGGTGCATAACTTTTATGAATTCTGCTTCTACAAGTTCACTCAAGATAGCATTCATAGCCTTAGCATTGTAGCTAAATTCTAGTTTGTCATCCTTATTAGCTAGCACAACTGGCTTTACATAACCAATATCTACCACATCCCAGACACCTGCACCTAACGACATTATGTAGGTTCTCATTTTAACTTTCCAGAAGGAAAAGTTTGTTCCATTGAACAGAGGGGCCTTATTGGTTGAATTTCCTTCATGGCTTGACATGTTTAAGCTATAGGATCTACCCTTAGATAAAAGGGGTTGGATTTGATACCAATTGTTGGACAAATGGGAGGGGGGGTGAATCAGTTGTTACCGTGCTTAAACAATTATGCTTCTTTTAAAATATTTACAAGGCACTCAATGATTATCACAATAATGCAGGGAAATGAACAATGGCACATTCAGCATCAGTCACATATATGAGAAACACAGAGACAAATATTTCCCAAGGAAACCCATATAGGGTAAAAACTTCTTCTTCTTTATATGATAAGTATTATTTACATTCTTTACATTATCATACATATGAGCACCAACTCATTGTGAGGCTACAACCTCTGTTTTGCAAGTTGCAACTTGCTGAGAGCACCAAATCTCTGTTTTTCTCTAGCACCCACTAGAAGGAAGCACCAACTCCCTAGTTTCTCTAGCACCAACTAGAAGGAAGCACCAACTCCCTATGTTCAAGCACCCACTTGAACCTCTGAGGACACCAGTCCTCCCTAGCACCTCCAAACCACCCTGTTTTATCAATCTTTACTACTGAAACTTATTACAGTGATATAATATTCAACAATGGCTTACCAAACTCATCATTGTTCTGCTGCATTTCATTGCTCTATCCGCCTCACTGCCTTCCTGCACACATCCTCTTATGTTCAATTCAGTTGCTGCAGTCTCCTCCTTCTTCACGAATGAATTACCTTCAAAAATAACAACCACAGAAACCCCAACAGTAACAACAACCCCATCTCTTCTCTCTATTGTGTATTTATATATTTTCTGCACCTTGTGCATGCAATGCGCGCAATACCTCTGCATACTCATACTGCATCGATATACTCCACAACTCGAGTTTCTGTCGAATCATCATCGTGACTCTTCAGCTTCTTTGGCCATTTTTCCACTCGTTCAGCATCACTGTATGTTATGCTGAGATTCCTCAGCCTCTCTGGTAGTTGAGACTCTTTGTCTTCTTTGTGACAGACGAGCTCACCTTCTTTGTTCCAGTTATAGGCTTCAATGCTCATCCAGTTGTCAATCGCCTCCATGAGCATCTTCATCCCTCTTGAATATTCCCAGAGACTCTTCATCTCCTTTGTCAATCACCCCGAAGTGTCTTCGAGTCCTCTAGAAAAAACCATCAGTGGTTTCTGGCAGTTACACTGTGACGTGCAACAGTAGCCCTTCGATCTCCTTCAGTTTCATCTGCACCATTGGATTACAACAATATTTCACCTTTTCAGTATTTTAGCATTCGTACCAGACGTGATCCCCAAAATTCTGAGGCGGAGCCTATCTGCACTAGGTCCTTCCTCCATGTGACCACAGGCAGTGACCACTGTCTGCGCTAAAAGGCGTTGCAAACTCATGATCTTCATCGATCCTGATCGATGATCCACGATCTCGATGAGTCAACAGTCCAGATATTTTCGCGATCTCGCATCTCGTTGTTCCTTAGACGGAGGCTCTCATCACTCCAAGTCGCGATAGGCGAACCTCTGAGATGGAGCTCAAATCGACAGTCCACATTCTAGGTGATCTGACGGTCCTGATCTTTTCACGATCTCGCATCTCGTGGTTCCTTAGATGTGGGTTCTTGTCACTCCAAGTCGCTATAGGCGAGGCTCCGAAATGGATTCAGATCAATGGTCTAGATCACACCTTGATATGACGGTTGCGGTTAACTCAGGATTTCGCATATTGTTGTTCCTAAGATGGAGGTTCTCATCACTCCAAGTCGCGATAGGCGAAGCTCCGAGATGGAGCTCAAATCAACAGTCCTCATTCTTGGTGATCTGACAGTCCTAATCTTTTCGCGATCTCGCATCTTGCTGATCCTTAGATGGAGATTCTCGTCACTCCAAGTCGCGATAGGCGAGACTCTGAAATGGAGTCGGATCAACAATCTAGATCACACCTTGATCTGACGGCTACGGTTAACTCGCGATTTTGCATATTGTTGTTCCTAAGATGGAGGTTCTCATCACTCCAAGTCGCTATAGGCGAAGCTTCGAGATGGAGCTTAGATCAACGGTCCTCATTCTTGGTGATCTGATGGTCCTGATCTTTTCGTGATTTCGCATCTCGTTGATCCTTAGATGGAGATTCTTGTCACTCCAAGGCGTGATAGGCGAGACTCGGAGAAGGAGCTTTGTGGTGCTCTGATCTTTCGCCACGCATTCTCTTGATCAACGGTCCACGACTGTCCTCGATGGACAGTCAGGATTCCTTCACAACTTTGGAGAGTTGGATGACTCTTGGGCTTATCCACCTTGCAGCTTTACCATATCTAACGGCTTATGAGCCTTCGTAGATACCCCATATCCTACGACCCAGATCTTCTCACGATTTCGCTACTTTGCGATTTCGCTGCTTCACGATTTCACCACTTCGCGATTTCGTTGCTTTGTGATTTCTCCACTTCGCAATTTCACTGCTTCGTGATTTCGCCACTTCGCAATTTCACTGTTCTTTCCATCGCTATTCTTTTCCATCGCTGATCTTTATCATCACTGATCTTGCCATCAATGACAAGCTTACTGCCAACTATAAACCTTCCAACAAAGATTTTTCACACTTGATACTTTTGGCCCTCGTTAATCAAATATTGTGTTGAGGCAGTCAAGAAGTGTCATCCATGCCGGATCTTCTCTCGGAAGATGCGCGCACACCTAGCTCCTATGTTTTGGAGTTACTTCACACACACCGAGGATTTATTTTTCCTAAGGTTTTTCCTCGTTTATTATTCATTATTCAGTCTCCTATATTTAGGAAGAATATTTCTCCAGGGAGAATATTCTCTTCAGTTTTCACTTTAGTTTGATCAGTTGAGTGGAGTCTAGATGCTACATTGGGATTATCACCATGCATCATTGGTATCATCACCAACTAATGCGCATTGTATTTGGTATCATCACCAGACTATCACATTACCCATGATTCCCTGATCTCCTCCTCACTTGACTTTGTTTTAGTTACTTAACTGAAGATTGATAGACTAGTTAACTCAGCTAGGTGGCAGTTCACTCCCGTAACTACCCGAGAGACTAGACTAGATGGAAGTTTACTCCCATAACTACCGGTGTGTGTCCAACTCATTCTATACCACCACTATGGTGCATTATCTTCTCCTCCAGTTCGCAATGGTTGAGTTATACTGAGTATATCATGTGTAAATTATTCATTATTCATTCGATTAATGAGAATTCTTCCATTCTTTCTCTCTTGCTTCTTCTTTCTTAATTTCTCTTTGCAAATGTGTGTTTTATTTTCTAGATAGATCTATTTTTTGTAGGTTCAACACATTTACATGTTATCAGAGCTGATGGACTGCTAATAAAAAGACACAATGAATTATTTTTGTGGGTACCAAATATTGAAGACAACGGAAAAAAATGGAATTCCCAAAAGAATTCATTCTTACACCTTACAATTACTTTGCATGGAAGGAGAGGATGATCATGCATCTTTGAAGAAGATGATTTTATAGTTTAACCATGAACACGGAAATAGAACCAACATCATCCATAGAAAAATCCAAGTATCTAAATCGAATGGATGAAGCATTCAGAACAATTTGCAGTCTCATTTCTCTCGATCTCGTTTTTCACATATCTTCCTGTAAACCCCCCAAAGAAGCATGGACCACCATGGAATGGATATTTGGAAAACTGGATGAGATGAGGGGACACTCTCTTGAGGTGGAATTACTCACATTGGATCAAAAAATCTTCGACAATCTACAAGAATTCTTTACAAAATTTAAGGATTTACTATCGCAACTCAAGGCTTGCAGGGTTGATAAATTTAAGGAGGAGAAACAAATGGTTCTCACCATTATCTCAAAATATGGTCCTTAATTCTTAATTTTCATATACACATTCCATTCAATCAAATTTTCCTTTTGAACCACCTAGAATATGCCTTCTCTTGAGGAATTTATTGAATCCCTAACACAAGAGCAGACCAAGCTCATCAACATGGGAAAAATAAAAGACCCAAAGGCACATGCACTTACTGTTCAATATGGAAGCAATCATCAATATCATAAATATAAATATAAATACAAAAGGAAATCACATGCAAATACGAAGAAGGAAGAGTACTCAAAACCCTTCACCAATGCCTCTGGATCCAAAGGTGGTAAGGGAAGAAAAGGGGAGAAATTCACATACTTCCATAAAGGATTCAATCTAGAATCCACATGTATGAAAAAAAACCCAGATATAATGACTCAAATACTTCAGAAAAATAACCTTGGAGATTTCATCCCCGAGGTTGCGAAGAAGAAGAAGCCAGAAGATCATAATCCCAAGAAAGTCAATTCTAGCCATGCCTTGATTTCCATCAACTCCTCACCCAATGCTTGGATCGTAGATTCAGGAGAATCACATAACATGGCTGCCACAAAATCAATCTATTATTCATTAGATGCATGAAAAGGTCCTCCTATTTTGATGGGGGATAAATCTCCAGTCAAGGTCATCGACAAAAGAAGGATTCAACTCACCAATGAAAGAGTATAGAATGTGTTGCACGTTCCCAAACTTTCCGTCAATATTATCTCCATGTATCAGACAAAAAATTCCGGCACCGAAAATAAATCCATATTCACACCTGATGCAACGGAAATCTATGACATGTAAACCAATTCCAGGGTTTCTACTGGTGAGGTAAATCATCAATCTAGATTGCATACATTTTCTGAATTTATTGAACCAAATTTTGCATTAATGCTTACCCATGCTGATGAAAGTAGTAGGATATGGCACGAAAGGTTCGGGAATTTAAATTTCAGATATATTCAACAACTTAGAAATCAAGGATTGGTTGATGGTCTACCAGACATCCATTTCTCCAAAGGAATGTGTGAGGGTTGCGTTCTTGGAAAACACCCTCAAGAGAAATTCGACAAAGGAAAGACTCAGAGAGCTTCCTCTCCTTTAGATATGACCCATAGTAACCTCATGGGCCCTTTTCTGCATCCATCAATAAACAAAGAAAGGTACATGTTCATTTTTTTTGATGATTTCTCAAGCTTCACATGGATTTTCTCAGGAAAAATTCATAGGTCTTTCAACACCTCAAAGATTTCAAAGCCCTAGTTGAGACACAGTCAGGAAAGAAAATCAAAGTCCTTTGAAATAATAACGAGGGGGATTTTATCAACCATGAGATCTAGAATCCTTGTTATGAGGTGCGTTTTCAGTTGCAACACACAGTTCCATATACTCTATAGAAAAAAAAAATTGCTGAGTGGAAAAACAGATCTCTAAAATATATGGCATCTTGCATGCTACATGCAAAGTCACTTCCACAGAGATGATGGACCGAAGAACTTAATTGTGAAACCTACATACAAAATATATCTCTCCATAGATATTTCAAGGATAAGACCCCCTACGAGTCTTGGAGCAGCCTCAAACCAGAAGTGACCTACTTTCACATTTTCGGTTCACGTGCATGGGCCCAGATTCCCTCTAAAAAGAGGAAGGAACTTGATCCACAGAGCACATGGTGTATTTTTTTTGGATACCTCGACAATGTGAAGGGATATAGATTCATTGATATTTCCTTGGACCAACTCATCATTGAGCATAGTGTCCAATTTTAGGAAAGTGTCTTGCATGTACCTCAACAACCGCATGCAGACACCTTTGTTCTTCCACCTGTCAGAGATGATGAGAACGCACATGTTGACTCTTCTTCAGACGAGAGTTATGATTCAAAGAATTAAGATGATCCATATACCGAGTTAGTACAATCATATGTAGATTCAGTGAATCCATATGTAGATGTAGAGATAGAGAAGAGGCCCAAGTGGGCCCAAACTACTCTTCAGGATGCAGGGGATCTTGTTGGTGATCTAGCTGATACTAGGAGGAATCGATCTGATTTCTAGAAGCCTCCTCTTGAAATCACTACCACTGAACCATTGCCACCCAATAATATTTTCTTGGTTCAGTATTCAGATCCACATTCTTATGGGGAGGCTATTAGAAATCCCTTTCTTGAATCTTCCATGCAGGAGGAGTGAAACTCTCTCCTTAAGAACAAGACTTGGGTTCTGGTTCCCCTTCCTTCTAGAAGGAACCTTGTCAGGTGTAGATGGGTGTACAAGACCAAGAGTGTAGAGGATTAAAATATTAGCAGATACAAAGACAAACTTGTTTCCAAAGACTTTCACCAGGTACATGGCATTGACTATGATGAGACCTTTGCTCTAGTAGAAAATATGGAGTCCATACTTTTGGCACTTTCCATTGCAGAAACCAAGGGATGGGAAGTCTATCAGATGGATGTGAAGAATGCATTTCTTCATGGTGATCTATCTGAGGAGATATATATGGAGCAATCCCAGATATTTATGCAGGATTCATCTTTGGTATGTCGATTGAAGAAGTCTCTTTATGGCCTCAAGTAGGCCCTGAGGGCATGGTATGCCAAGATGGACTCCTACCTTTTGTCACATAACTTTGTACATTGTAAAGAAGAACCGAATTTTTACACGAACGAGATGGTTGATTCACTTATACTCTTAGTTCTGTATGTTGACGATTTGTTGATCATTGATTGCTCGACTTCAACGATTGTTGCAGTCAATAGGATTCTGCATGACAAGTTCTTGATGACAGACATGGGTATGCTACACTTCTTCCTTGGACTTGAGATCATTCAGGATGCATCAGACATCAAACTATCTCAAGCCAAGTATGCAATAGATCTCCTTGAGAGATTTCACATGGAAGACTGTAATTCTGCTCTGAATCCTTTCCTATCAGAAGTTAAACTTGAGGATCGTGGAGAAACACTCCATTGGTTGAAAACACATTGTACAGACAACTAGTGGGGAGCTTGTTGTATCTCACACAATCCATACTAGACCTATCCTATGCAGTTGGCATAGTCTCTAGGTTCATGAAGGATCTGCATGAGCTACATTGAAAGGATGCAAAGCATATCCTTCGATACATATAGGGAACCATCACCTTTGGGATTCATTATGCATCAAAATCTACATTGGATCTCATCATGTTCATTGATTCTGAATGGGATGGTGATAACACTAATCACAAGTCTACATATGGTACTCAGTTAGTCTTGGTTATAGGCCTATCTGTTGGTCAATAAAGAAGCATGATTATATTGCTCTATCTTCAGCCAAGGAAGAGTACAGAGGGGTAGTTAACATAACCATTTAGGATATGTGGCTGCAACATTTTCTCACTGAGTTGGGAATTGAGTTTCACCGGTCGATCATCATATGGTGTGACAACCAGAGCACTCTAAATTTCTGGAGAGATCTAGTTCATAGGTAGCGGACGAAGCACATCGAGATCCACATGCACTACATCTGGGACTTAGTACACGAGGAATCATCAACATGTATTTCTTTCCTTCAGCAGAACATACTGAACACATCTTCACCAAGACCTTCATTAATCAAAAGTTCCATTCTCTGCAAAGTCATCTTGGAGTGGACACAATTGCCTAGAAACTGTCAGCTCTTCTTTTTACATACATTGTACCTTTGGGGGGGGGGTTCCCATGAGGTTTTCCCTCTTTCCTCATTGTATTTAATTGTATCTTTTGTATTTGGGTACCTAACATGGCCTCATTGCCGAGACCCATTCTTTATTTTCACCATAGTGATGTTTAGGGGGGGTGTTGGAGTTACTTCACACACACCTAGGATTTAGTTTTCATAAGGTTTTTCCTCGTTTAATAGTCATTATTCATTCTCCTATATTTTAGGAAGAATATTCCTCTAGGGAGAATATTCTCTTCAGTTTTCACTCCAGTTTGATCATTTGAGTGGAGTCTAGATGCTACATTGGGATTATCACGAAGCAACATTGGGATGATTACCAACTAATGTGCATTGTCCTTGGTATCATCACCAGACTAACACATTACCCATGATTCTCTGATCTCCTCCTCACTTCACTTTGTTTCAGCTAGTTAACTGAAGACTGATAAACTAGTTAACTCAGCTAGGTGGTAGTTCACTCTCGTAACTTCCCGAGAGTCTACTATAGGTGGCATTTTACTCCTATAACTACTGGTGTGTGTCCATATCATTCTAGACAACCACTATGGCACATTGGATTCTCCTTTAGTGCGCATTGGCTGAGTTATATAGAGTATATCATGTGTAAATTATTCATTATTCATTCAGTTAATGAGAATTCTTCCATTCTTTCTCTCTTGCTTCTTCTTTCTCAATCTCTCTCTATAAATGTGTGTGTTATTTTCTAGCTAGATCTATTTTGTTCAGGTTCAACACATTTACACTGTGTTCCTATTTATTGTTTTTGGTCCCTTCACCAAGTGGGCGATTGATTTCACTACATGTCACCTGGTTTTTTCCAGGGGCATTGCTATAACATCGTAGCAGTAGACTAATTTACTAAGTGGGTCAAAGCTATGCCTACATTTAACAAGGGAGGGGAGACAATTGCCCTATTCATTTTTAACCAGATCGTAGCCAAGTTCGGTATTCCAAAGGGGATTGTCACAGACCATGGTAGTCACTTCTAGAACAAAACGATGTCTGAATTAACATCAAAATTAGGGTTAAAGGAGGAACATTCGTCACTGTATTACCCATAAGAGAATGGTCATGTAGAAGTTGTGAATATGTCTCTCAAGACTGTTCTTCAGCCAATTCAAATTTGAATTTGATGTTGTATTCGACACTTTGGGATTATTGAACTTCAGTAAATAATGCTACTGGTTTTTCTCCTTTCCAACTCATTTACGGGATGGAGGCAGTATTTCCCATTGAATGTCAAATCCCTTCTCTTAATTTGGTAGTGGAACTACTTCCCAACACTACACTGCTTGAGGAATGTATTTTCTATCTCGAGTAGCTCAATGAACAATGTCGAGATGCAGCCTTGGCTAACGAGGCTCATAAACAACGGGTCAAGTGTTAGTATGATCAGTCCGTCTTCCCTCGGATTTTCTCCGAAGGTAATCTTTTCCTAGTATACGACCAAGACAAAGATCCCTTGGGGGTATGCAAGTTAAAACCCATGTGGTTTGGGCATTTCATTATGAAAAAGGTCTTATAAAAGGGTTATTATTGTCTGTTTGATTGTGAGGGTAACACCTATTGTATCCTAGAAATGGGATCTACCTTAAGAAGTATTACACTTAGGTCGGTCATCTGAATGTGACTTCTTGTATGTATGTATAGTTTTTTTATACATTCTTGTATTTTTGTTTTATGGACGTGTAGTCATTATGTTTTCTTTTTCACTGTGAAAGATGTCAAGTGAATTTGAAGTCTATGTTGGGTTTGCGGATGGTGCTAGCAGACACACTCGGAGGCTTGCTTCCGCATCTTGGGTGATTTTTACACCTTAAGGTCAGTTGCTATATTTTGAAGGTATTTGTTTAGGTGAAGCAGCAGATAATGTTGTTGAGTACGGTGCAGTGACAAAATTACTACGTGATACCTTGTCACATGGTATTTCTCACCTCCGGGTTTATTTATATGTTCAACTGATCGTGTCCAAGTTAAATGGGGTATATCGCATTTACGACCCCACCCTTCACCGATAATTCCTTAGGGTACGTCTCTTAGAATTATATTTTAATTATATTACTTATATTCATGTTCCTAGGATATCTAAGAAAATAACTGATACTTTGGCTAATCAAGTATTAGATTGCCATGTTTCTCACATGTAAAATTAAAACACACACATACACATGTAAATACATTTGTAAAAAAATGTTTATCCATAAGAAAAAAAATATGTATATATAATATATCCCAAAAATAATGTCATGAGTACAAAGTGGGCCATAAAGCCTCAAATAGAGCCGACATACATCGCTAGTCTTAAGACCTCAATACAGAGTACAAAAATTTCCCTCGACACATGTGTGGTCCAATGCTATCTATGGTCTAGGCCTATTGGCCTTGCTATAGTGAACCATGAAATTTGCAAGACACCAAAATAACTGGACCCAAGTCCTGTCCACCCCTAATACATATAGATGTTGTTAGAAATTAATATATGTGCTCATTTAACCATAGACAATATAACAATATTGTCATCCAACCATAGTCCGAAACCACCCCCAAGCACCTTAACCTTGATAGAGAATGATTCCAGAATAAAACCAATATCCAACCAAGGCTAATGCATCAAGAAAAGATAACCAAGACTGATCAGAAATTCCAACCATAACAAACAGAAAGTCTGAGCCTAAACTAGGAATACAGATTGCAGTAGCTGTTGGCTGCAACTGCTCCCCAGACTTGCACACTTGCCCAGTTTCTACAGTGCGCACTTCTTCACTACTGAAATTTTGAGCTGTGTGTACAAAATGAGGTATGGCTACTTGTATTTATACTGTTTTCTCGAGCTGTCTGGGCCGAATTCTCATTATGGAGGCTAAATAATTAATATTAAATATTTCCTTGAGCCGACTTGTTTTCTAGGGTTAACTTTAATGCTTTAGGATTTCTTCTTGCTTCTCAGAATATTCTATTCTCATCAGGGTTACAGGTGGAGGTAAATACCTCCCACATATACCATAATATAAACACTCCCTCCTAGCTAGGGAGGTATTGAAAGCAATGGTCTTGAGCACAAACATACCATTCAACTGGTAGCATCATCATAGCCATACAGGCTATCTCATGATTAGATCATGAGCACCATTATCACTATCATATGATAACATCAACTACATCATCTCTAGAAGCCATACTCCATCTGAGTAATCAGGCATGATGTTGAATAAGTCACTCACTCCACAAAGTGATACAAGGACCATTCTTCTAATCCAAACATGCCATAGAAGAATGACTCTCCCAACAGAGCTAAAAACTATGCCATGAAATACAGAGACTATTCCTATAAGAATGTCAATCTATGATCATTTTCTAATCAGGTCATAGAGATCTGTCTCAACATATATGATTTAGAAAATATCAACACAACTGATAGTCTACATGGTAATAAAAACAATGTCATTCAATAGAACACAACTGTGTCTATCCATAGTAGTACACACCTGCAATCTAGTGGTACACTACCACACTAGGTAGCACACATCTACTTAATTAGTGACACATAGTCACAACCAGTGGAACACATACACCATAGTAGCATACATTATTGTCCAGAGACATACAATCTCCGTAGTAATCATATCATCTGTTATCAACTTGCACAGAAAAAAAATATCATGATATAAACTAAGTCATCTGGCCCATTCTTCCACTCACATCTTCGAGATCTAGAAGAGCATCTTCCCTCAGAAGGTAAAAAATCACCCATGAGCTATCTAGAATATTCTTCTAAAGCATAGAAAAATACCTCTCCTGATTTCTAAGCCTAGACCATTCACCTAACTGGGCCATTCCTCCGACACTAAATGATCTAGGAGCCTCCCCAAGTCTAGAAAATGCTCAAAAATGAAAGTTCTTGGAATTGAATGAAACCAATTCCATTATGACCGTCTTGTCGTGATGATTCTCACCATATATTTAATTTCTCAAAAGGATGACGTATGCAATATTTATCGCACTCTGATCAGATTCTCAAACAGGAAAAAAGTCAATAGTCAACTGGCAAAAAGTCAATGATGACGTCAGAATCACATCATCATGTTGATATAGCATGGAGACAAGTAGCAAAACAATAACAATTTGACTAGGCAGAGGGAAGATCCACTCAGTTGTTGACAAGTGACACTTTTTGGGTGAATGAAGAGGTGCCATGTGGCCCAGACGTGGGCTGCCACGTGGCACCCTATCATTGGATGGTTGGTTAAAAATGTTATGGAACTCATGGGATTCAACCCCACGACCTGTTCGTAGGGGAAAGTCTTATGGACAAGTCATATTCCAATTCTCCAACCATGGGACTTGTTTATACAAGCTATTATTTAAAGTGGAGTGGCGGTCAGAGAAGAGGTGGAAAGAGCCAAGGATAGTCCCCATCCCATGGTCCTATCACTTAATACACCCACGAGTCCATGCGTCGGGAGATAAAAAGTATGGAGGGCCGATTGGTGGGGGCTTATCCTCCCAATCGAATCCTGGTCACATGATATCCGCCCACAATCCAGGAGCTAGAACCGATTAAGGGCCAGTGCGCAGCCCTTTGGGATGGCACTTGGCCATATGTAACTCACATGACCACTTCAAAGGGCCACGTGCCAACCATTTTTGGGCTACTCTGTAATTTTGTTACAAAAGTGGTTTTGTTTTACTATAGTTTTTCCCAAATTGGGCATTTTTGAGATTTTTTTGGCCATTTGAAGGCGGATTTGATCCCAAAAAGAGGCCAGATCTTCAGGGGAAGTTGGGATTCTATTGTGGAGCCTAAAAAATATGTAAACCAAGACTTTTGATATGGATATGGTACTTTTATGATCTAGGTATTTTGAGGAGCAACTTGTGTAATTTTCCCATTTCTCATGTTTTTAGGGGCATTGATTCATGTTTTCAGAGGAGGTTTTTGAGGCATGTATGTATCTAAACAAGGAGGTCTTGTACAACAGATTAGAAGCCTTTTGTAATAGAAAATATCTATGGTAAATATAACTTGATCATTTTAAGTGCAATAAAGAGGTCCTCCACTTGGAAGCAGGCCTGGAGATGTAGCCAGAGATTGGTGAACTCCATTAAGAAGTTCTTGTGTCTACTTCTATTTCTTGTTTTGTGGTTATCTTCTCTTATTTGCAGCAATATTCATGATGAATGAAATCTTTAATAATTTATGAGAATCAATTAAATTTCATAATTGTTATTCCACAACAATTCATAGAGTTTATGTATTTTGCATTCTTATTGATCCGATGCATAAAGTACATAAACTTAACTTGCAGTTTTGTTAGTAAAATCTCTCATTTTTGGATCAACTTTTAGGTATCAGAGCATTTGGTTTTGAAGGTTTGAAAAGAATTGCAAGCATTGGATGCTCACTAGAGCCAAACTAAAGCGAGGAGAAGGCCAACTTGAGGCTTTTAATCCAACGATTCAAAGGAGACCTCATAAACAAGATATGTCTTCACCGAGGAAGCTAGGTCCTTATGCGTCTGGGGACGATTTCTTTGAGGATTTTCAATTGATGAAATTCATGGTAGAGGAACTTTACTATGAAAGAGGACAACGAATAATTCCAAAGGTTGAAGAAGGTGAATCTTATGAAAGAGAAGAAGGAGGAGTTGTAGGTGGTGGACCTTCAAAACCTTCTTCCCCTTGATCCTCGTCATCTACAAGTGAATAAAGTGTACATTCCTCCAAGGATAAGAAACCTAAAAAAACTCATCATTTTTTTTATATGCCTTTATTAAAGCTTGATGTAAAGTTTAATTTACCCACTTATGATGGTGAATTAGATGCAAAAAAGCTAGATAATTGGGTTAGGCAGCTTGAAGTCTATTGCAGGATACAAAGGATTTTTGATGATGAAACAAATATCCAACTTTCAAGTCTCAAATTGGGAGGCAAAACTCTCATATGGTGGGAAAGAAAAACTAAATATGATCTCAATAAAAATGGTAAAACATTCTCTTCTTGGAATGATTTTATCACTGCATTGAAGAAACAATTTTATCCATTAGCATACATGCAATAGGAAATGATGAATTGACAAAGTTTAAGGAAAGCTAAGAATCAAAGTGTACAAGATTATACTCAAACATTTCGTAAGAAAGCATTAAATTTGGGTATTCATTTATATACACAAGAGACACTCCTAAAATATATTGGTGGTTTACATTCTTATCTCAAGCACACTATTATTATGTTAAATCCTTCTAACTTTGATGAAGTATGTTTACAATCCATTCACATTGAATCAAGTAAAGGGAATGTTGGTGATAGTGTTTCTACAGATACTTGGCAAGGAAAGGATTCAGGGAAAATAAAAGAGAAAGAGAAGAAGACGGCCACAACAAGAAAGGAGAAGCCTACTTGCAAGCATTGCAAGAAGGTAGGCCATGATGAAGATCATTGTTGGATCTTACATCCTGAGTTGAATCCAAGGAAGTATGCCAATCAATGAAGAAAGAATACCACAATTGCAACAGTTCAAGTGGATCTGGGATCAGACTCCGGTGATGAGAGAAAAATTGTAGCTATGGGAATCCGAGGTATAAATTATGTTGCAAGTACTATCTCTTCTAATTCAGATGTTGTAAATGATGAGTGTAAAAAGGGTGAACTTTTCCACATAAGGGTCATAACAAATAATGTTAAAATTGATACTCTTGTAGACAGTGGATCACAAGCCAATTTAATCAGTGAAGAGGTTGTAAATAATTTGGGACTTGAAACTAAGCCACATCCTAGTCCATATCCATTGGGATGGATATGTGGTGATAATAATTTGCAAGTAACCAAGAAAGGTAAAATTAAGTTTGCAATCACTTCTAATTATGTTGATGAAGTAGAGCTTGATATAGTGCCACTGGACATATGTGGAATTGTCCTGGGAAGCCCATACCTTTATGATATAAAATCCATATTCTACAGGGAGGAAAATAAAAATTGTATAAAGAAATATGGGAAAGAGTACATTGTTCGTGCCCATCGCATAAAAACTGACATATCTTTTGCAACTATAGGGCAGTTAAAAAGAATGGTAAATGCAAGAATTTTTTTAACACTTGTGTCTGTAACAAATCAGGAAGTTAGTGATGCTAAACATGAGATGGTTCAATATGTTTCTAACAATCATGAAGTGTCACAAGAAGTACAGCACGAGGTTCAACTGCATACTTTGGTTAATGTTCCTTTTCAGAAGGGGAAGCATGTTTTTTCATTCTCATTCGCATATTCAGTATTGTTGTTTAGTTTGCTGCTATTCAGTGGTGTATGGCTGCTAAATGTGACAAAGAATGTAGATGATTGTGTAATAAATGGGATGATTACTTTTATAGACAATGTTATCTCAGTTTTTATGTTTGTTGTGATTAGTCAGGTGATCATTGTCCCAGCAGAAAGGATGGATGATACAAGACAAGTGGGGAGGAAGTACCCTCACTTCTTACCTAATTTAAACCAGAATTTTGGTGGTCCAAAAGATTCCAAGGAATGATCCAGGAGGCTCCCCAGGTCTAGAAAATGCTCAAAAATGAAAGTTCTCGGAATTGAATGAAACCAATTCCATTGCGATCAACTCATTGTGTTTATTCCGACCATATATTTACTTTCTCAAACGAACATCCTATGCGAGAGTTATCGCACTCTGATTAGATTCTCAAACAGGCAAAAAGTCAATAGTCAACTAGAAAAAAGTCAATGATGATGTCAGAATGACATCATCATGTTGACATAGCATGGAGACATGTGGAAAAACAACAACAGTTTTACTAGGCAGAGGGCAGATCCACTCAGATGTTGACAAGTGGCACTTTTTGGGCGAATGAAGAGGTGCCACATGGCCCAGATGTGGGTTGCCACGTGGCACCCTATCATTGGATGGTTGGTTAAAATTTGTATGGAGCTCATGGGATTTGACCTCGCGACCTGTTGGTATGAGAAAGTCTTATGGACAAGTCATATCCCAATGTGCCAACCATGGGATTTGTTTATACAATCCCACCATATATTATTTAAAATGGAGTGGCGCTTAGAGTGGAGGCGGAAAGGGTCGGGGCTAGTCCCCAACCCACAGTCCTATCACTTAATACGCCCACCAGTCCATGCACCTGGAGCTAACAAGTATGGAGAGCTGATGGACAGTGGCTTATCCGCCCGATCAGACCCTTTGGGCTGGTGCTTGGCCATATGTAACTTATATGACCACTTCAAAGGGGTGTGCGCCAACCATTTGGGGGATACTCTGTAATTTTGTTACAGAAGTGGTTTTTTTTACTATATTTTTGCCGGGCATTTTTTAGGATGCTTTGGCCATTTGAAGGGGTATTTGATCCCAAAAAGAGGCCATATCTTTAGCGGAAGTTGGGCTTCTATTGTGGAGCCTGAAAAATATATGAACAAATAATTTCTAGATGGAGAGGGTACTTTTACGATTCAGGTATTTTGAGGAGAAACTTGTGTAATTTGCCCATTTCTCATGTTTTGAGGAGCATTGAGTCATGTTTTGAGAGGAGGTTGTTCATGCATGTATGTATATGAACAAGGAGGTCTTGTACAACAGATCAAAAGTCTTTTGTAACAAAAAAGAGCCATGGTAAAGTGAACTTGAGCATTTGAATAGAAATAAAGAGGTCCTCCACTTGGAAGCGAGCCCAGAAACGTAGCCAAGGATTGGTGAACTCTGTTAACAAGTTCTTGTGTCTACTTATCTTTCTTGTTTTGTGGTTATCTTCTCTTATTTGTAGCAAGATTTATGATGACTGAACTCTTTAATCATTTATGAGAATCAAATAAATGTCATAATTTTTATTCCGCAACAATTCGTAGAGTTTATGTATTTCACATTCTTATCAATCCGATGCATAAAGTACATAAACTTAACTTGCAGTTTTGTCAGTAAAACCTCTCATTTTTGGATCACTAAACAAAGTGAAACCTGGAGAGAATGAGTCTGCCCTAGGGAATGCTTGTCCCTGATTGTTGAAACTAGACCATTCACCTAACTGGGTCATTCCTCCAGCACTAAACAAAGTGCAACTTGGAGAGAATGAGTCTTCCCTAGGGAATGGTTGTCCAGACCATTTCCTAAGGAAATGACTTTCCTGCACCAACCTCCAAAATGGACCATTCTTCAAAACTACTCACAACTGTGAACTTCTAAAGAATGAATGTCCGACGAGGCAAACCTTTCTACTTGACCACTACTGACAGTGAATGTCAAGAAGAGAGACTGTCCTAGACCATTCCCCCACACTAGCCACAAGGGGAATCACTATCTATGGTACATCAACAATATATAGAACCATTTTCATTACAAAAATGACCGCCCGATCTGGACCATTTTCCGAGCTAGAAAATGCATGTCCGTCAGAAATCTCAAACCACTTTCCGAACTTCAAAGGAACTGCTCATTCAGGACCATTTTTCGAATTGAAAAATGACTTTCCATAAATCAATAACACATCAGTGCTCCCTCCTAACCTAGGAGTCATCTCTTCTTTTTTCAATAAGGAAGTCGTCTCCACGATCTCCAACTTGTTTCTTGAGTATGCAAAATTTTTTATCTTGGAGAGAGGCTTTACCAAAATATATGCTTATCTACTCATCTGTGGAGATATATTGGAGAACCACTTCTCTTTTCTATACCTCATCATGGAGAATGCAATTCTTGATCTCAATGTACTTCGGTCTTTCGGGAACACTGGTTTTCTCTGAAGGCTTCATATAACTCTTGATCATTACAGTATATCATGGTTGGATTCATCTCTTTTGTTTTCTACTAGCTCATCACATCGTGGAAAGGCTCAAACTGGAACATATCCAAGTGGTACTTCTTCTGTGATCATGAGAGTTTTTCATGGATTAGAAATTCATCATCCTAGACTTCTGAGTAACCATTATGACATAATATCTCTATTATAGAAAGTTTTCACCACACTTTTACTGTTCGTTGGAGGATCTTCACCAAGTTGTCTTATTTCATCTGCACACAAGAGTCTCTTTCTGCTATACCTCAAAACCTTGAGGTTTATCTACATATTTGTTGGGCCCGAGATATGATCAGTTTTATGACGGTTATTATACACTTTTACCGCATGTACATATGTGTTTTTCATCTTTTGAAGGATCTTTTTGAAGAATTTTATGTTAAAACAGTATGATCGACATAAGGTACGTATGATTCATGTTTAATAATTGTATCGAGTATAATTCATCATGTTTTTACATTTCCAAGGATCTGATTTACGTTTTTTATGTTACAGGGCAAAAACACACCATGTTTCTGCTTCCAGCACTTGATTTGACACTCCCTCCAGCACTCGTTCCGGTACCTGATACGACACTCTGTTTAGCACTGCGTATTGCATAAAAATGGAGGGTGACTTGGCGTTTATGGTATTGGCAGCCAGTGATGGGCGAATCGGGAACCTGGGTTTTTTTATGCTTGCCCCCTCCAGCTACTGAGCTCTCGACAACTCAGTTTTGGTTGTTCAGTTGAGCGATTATTTGCTCACTCTGTTTTAGAAGTTAGGGCATCATTTATTGTAATTTGTCGAATTTAGAAGTGGTTTGACCCTCCTTTGGTTGACCACTTGGTCTGTAAACATTATAAATACCACCGAGGTGTCCAGACATAAGTTAAGCATCAGATACATCAGTGTGATAGGGACAAATATGTTTTTACTCTATTTTGAGTTTTTACATTACCAGATTATACCAGAACTGCGTTTTTTGAGTTTTTATGGTGAATTCATCTTGTTGAGAACGTGGTGTGCTTTTATAAAGTGACCATGACTTGTTGGGGGGGCCACCAGCAGTCTGGTAACTATCTTTTTGTTGTTCATGCATTTTATTATTTAATTGTTCTCTTTATTTTTCTGTACATGCATATTTTTATTGTGTTAATTAGTTTGTTGTAGTTTAATTGTTTTGATTCTCTTTTGCAGGTTAGAATTATGAGATGTGTTAACATGTATTGATATTGTAGATTAGGAACGGATTTGCAAATCCCTAGACTAACCCCATGCACAATTAGATATTAGATTATGCCTTCTTTTATGATTTTATAGTCAAGTTTAAAACAGAGTTTTAATTAGACTAGAACAAAGTTTTTATTTGGGTTCTCTTCGACAAGGATTTGATGGATGGATAGAGTTAATTCCAATTTTTTATTATAGCTTACTTATCTCATTTTTATATAGACCTTGTTTAATTAGTTGTTGGTTAATATAATTGTTAGTTTACTTTTTAATGTCATGTTTTAATTTATGTTTTCAAGCACTTTCTTATTGTAGTTTGAATTTTGAATTGTTCGAATAGATGTACCATAGTTTCATTTATGTAATTTCCTTTCCTAGAATTAAATTGCAATTATATTTTTTAGTTAATGGTTGAATCTAGTTTTTCTTATGTAGTATAGAAGTATAATGATGATCTCGTTATGTTGTTGGTGTTGTATACATGAATATGCAGGGTATCTAAAATTGTTTTTGTCATGGATCAACTCTCTTTGGATTGTTTAATCCATACCTTTCACTTCGCTATTGACATTAGTGTTCAAGTTATACCACTTGAATTATCCTTTATTGTCAAGTGTCATCGAGATATCATACGACACCAGAGACATTCACACAACCACCAACATTATGTTTGAGTTTTCATAGATTTAAAATATAGTTTTCTTGCTTTCATTGATTAAGAAATAGTTTTCTTGCTTTCATAGATTAAAAGAATGGTTTCTTGTTATCATAGATCATAAGATATAGTTTCTTTCTTTCATAGTTTAAAAAGATAGTTTTATTGTTGTTGTAGGGTAGATAGTCTTTTCTTTGATAGATTAGATAGTAGCTTGCTTATTATAGGTTCAAGACTAGTTGTTAGTTTTTCTTGCTTTCAATAAAATAGATTTCCCTTCATGAATTAGAAATAGTTTTGAATTAAGAATTTAGTCCACTTGCCTCTTAGGCTATATAGTTATTCAATGAGAAGTTTTAATTCGATTGCTTGCAGTAGTTAGTTGTCTATTTGGTTTAGTAGGTTAGTTAGTTGTCTTTGCTTACTTGTCTATTGCTTTAGTAGGTTAGATAGTTGTCTCTTATTACTTGTTTACTTGCTTTAGTAGGTTAGTTAGGTGTCTTTGCTTGCTTTTTTATTTATTTTCTTTCATAGGGTAGTTACTCATTGAATATAGTTTGGCAAGTTAAAAGAAGTTTTCTTTTGTCATTTGCTTATTGATATGATTAGATAGTTGCTTTTGCTTATTGTTATGAACTAGTTTTCTTTAAGTAGGGTTTTTACTTGTTTTCTTATAACTATCTATCGATCCTTGGCCCAAAAGTACTTAGGTTACCTAGTTTCAAGTTGCTTAGTAGATTTTTCTCATTAGATAGTTTTGCTTGAGTAGATTAGCCTTAGATAGCTACCTTCATTAATTAGGATATACTCCTACCAACCCTTCTACCTTTGGCATATATTTTTCTACAACTCTAAGTTTACTTACCCTGGGTTGACAATTTAATTGAGGGGTTTTACTGTGTTTTTAATGCATATAGAAAACCCATGATTTTTGGCATCGTTGTTGGGGAGTTGTCTTAAGGTAAGAAGTAGTTAGGAAATAGATCATCCTTAGACCTTAGCATTATCTTGGTGGCAGGGGAGCTTTAAGATGAGAGGTAGGAACCTGCACATCTGCTATAGTAGGTTCCCCCAAACCCAATAGTAGTTTTTCTTTTTTGTTTTTGTTCATGAATAGACCTAGAAACCAAATGGTATCTTTTTCTTTTGTTTTTTCTTTCTTTAGTGAATAGGCCTAGAAAAACACAAGGTAGATACATTAAATCATAATCAAACCTTTCAACCAAGGTTCCTTCTGATTTCTTTAGGGGAAGGAATGTTCCTCTTATAAAATCCACAGACCGATATCGAAAAACAGGAGCTAGCTCAACTCAAAGAGATAAAATAGTCTCTGAAGAGACTAACACAGGGAGCACTATAGAACAAGAAATTGAAGCATCAATCATATTAGGAAAGGAGGAAAGACCACTTGAGTCTTTCACAGAACCAAACAATATAGCCTTTGATTTTACACCATCACCAGGGGACCCTAATTTTAAGGACATCATAGACCCTGAATAGGTGAATCTTTTGTTTGGTATTTCAGCCAATGTAATCCTCTCTCAAATTGACACATAAACTTTGGCACCAATAGTCTCAACCGAATCGAGTAGAGTCCCATACATCCAATCCGTAGGAAGACCTTTCCATCAAAGGGAAACCTTGTTTTCTTCAAAGATAAAACCACCCAGGTACTCTCTTTTGGAAACGAAGCCAATATGAATGATCATGAAGACCATAACAATGTAAGACATGGGGAGGAAGAAGAAATTGGAAACCAAACCGAAACTACCTTCGGGTTTCTGATTTTAGACACCACTCCAAATGTCAACATGAAGAATATTCCTCTCTCAACACTGCCTACCTTTTACGGTAAAAGCAATGAAGATCCAAACACCTTCCTATTTGAATTTGACATCTTGTGTAGGAGCTACAACTACATACAAGATGCCCAGAAACTAAAACTCTTTCCTGCCACCCTCAAAGACTCTACACTAAGATGGTTCATGGGGTTGGGAGAATCCAATATTAGGTCTTGGGAAGCCATGAAAGGCATCTTTATTAAGAAGTACCAAGACTACTGCAAGACCAAAGAGTCTGGTAATGACATATTTAAAATCCAACAATTAGAAGACAAGACCCTCGAATATTATATGGAAATATTTGGTTATATCTCCCAGAAGTCAAAATACCATGCCCTCCCAGATGATGCAATTAGGGCTCTTTTCCTTAAGGGAATTTCAAAAGAATATCTAGAGATGATTAACCTAATGGCATCAAGTGACATCTCTCATAAACCATTTGCTGAAATATGTGAAATGTGTAAAAATTACTCAAGGAGTAGAGCCAAAATAGGAAAGAATGTTCGAGACCCTTACAACA
This sequence comes from Picea engelmannii, assembly GCA_009831015.1. NCBI lineage: Eukaryota > Viridiplantae > Streptophyta > Pinopsida > Pinales > Pinaceae > Picea > Picea engelmannii. The sequence goes on from ML785339.1 coordinate 1,072,403, forward strand.
GAAGCTTAAAACAAATTAGTTCAGGTGGTATCACAAGAGAAGAGATAGGGAATCTCTTAGAGAACTTCAAGACATATATATTAAGCACAATAGGTTCCCAGTTGGACACCCTAAAAATAAAAAGAAACAGGAGGAGGAAAATGCAACAATGAGCATATATTTCCGAAGATGCAGGAGGAAGAATTCCTCAAGGGGATGCCCATTAGATAACATTTCAGTTTGTGGCTTCTGTACAAAAGACCATGTGATTGAAAAATGTCCATCATTGCCTGATTTATTAGCCATCTATAGGAGTGGAGATCCTGGGGAGTCTTCTTATGCACCTAGGAGGCCATGGTAGCCTAGGAATCAACCCACATACCCAGATCTATAGTCTCAAGTTACACCCTATTATCAACAACAAAAGTGGAACTCACCAGGTTGGAAAAACTAGTCTACTCAGTACCAACATCCTTGGATTCAAGGATGGAGGGGAGGACAAAACCAAGGAAACCCTCAAGCTCCACCTATCCATATGTCCAACCATCCTTATCCTCAGTTCCCACCAAGTACTCCGCAGTTTTTGTCAGGATTTGTTCCACCACCTTTACCTCCTATTCCACAACAACAACTTCTACAATATCAAAATGGAAGCTCCCTGAGACCGACACTGTTACTGGCACAACTAGTGCCAGATCCTAATAATAATCCCCCTCAACCTCTTCACAATGTTGAGATGCAGGCTTTCCCGACATATGCCATTAATCTTGTTCCATTACAGGAAATTCAACTAAGATCGGGAAAATTTCTAGATAGGCAGAGACCTCCAGTGGTCATCCAGGAAGAAGAAGAAGAAACCACTAAACAACCCATGGATGACGCTAGGTGGGAAGATGATATTATCCTAAAGAACCAAGAGCCCAAGATTCCCCAAAATTAACCTTCACAAATTACGAAGGTCCCTCCTTATCCAGACCGATTGGTAATCGATAAACCTACCACCCGACTGAAATTTGACATTTTGAATGAATTGAAAAATATTTTTGTCAAGATTCCTCTGGTTTAGGCCATTAAAGACATTCCAATTCATAGTAAGGTAGTCAAAGAATTGTGTATCAAGAAGCTAGGTAGGAAGCAAAAGGATCCCCCTATAGTACACTTGATAAGAGGACTTTTCGAATACATATCAGAGCAGCCAAAACTAGCAAAATATGGGAATCCAGGAAACCCCGTAGTGACCATAACCATTAATGAGGTCTCCATTGGAAACACTCTCATAGACATAGGAGAAACCATCAATGTTATGACCGCTACTACCTTGGAACAATTACAGTTACATCCTCTTCTTCGACCTACCCCAACCATTTTGGAATTAGCAGATAAGACTAGGGTTATACCTAAAGGAATTTTATATGATATCATGGTTACTTTAGCCTCAAGGGAGTACCCCATAGATTTTATCGTCATTCATTCAAAGGATCCTACCAAAGGCCATCTCATTATTTTGGGAAGACCTTGTTAGCCACAACCAATGCATTTATTGGCTGTAGAGAAGGAGAAATGACCATCTCAAATGGTCTCTCTATCCATAAGCTTACCATTTACCCTCTATCTCAACCTATTATAGAGAACCTATGGTGTCTTGAATGTCCATACGAGAATAAGAAATGGGAAGAACCCGTATTGCCAAGTGACCATGCATGGGTACTTCAGGAGAACACAATAGAAAATGTGCTAAACCGGTTTATTTCTGCTATCACATGTGTGGATTTTCCACAGTCTTTTCCCCAATTTGAATACATGTTTGGGGAAGAATTTCAAGAATAATTAGACCCATCCATTTTGTCTTCGAAATCTTTTATTTTCGATATTGATGAGTCTGCCATGTCTTATACTATGCCCTACGAGATTAGTCCAGGAAACGTTTTACATATAAACTTCGGGCTGGATGCAGACCAACAAAAACAGTTAGTAGATATCCTTAAAGAAAAATTAGGAGCATTTTCCTAGGAATACACTAACATGAAGGGTATACACCCTGACACATGCATCCATCATATATATACCCAGGGGGAAGTAACACCTGTTAGGAAACCCCAAAGAAGGATGAACCCAACACTTAAAGATATAGTCAAGGAGAAGATCCAAAAGTTGTTAAATGTCGGATTTATCTATCCCATCTCCGACAACAAGTGGGTATTCCTACTTGTAGTGGTTCCAAAGAAAGTGACCAGGAAATGGAAAATTTGTGTTGATTTCTGGGAACTCAACAAAGCCACTCTGAAAGACTACTTTCCTCTTCCTTTCATTGACCATGTTCTAGATACCTTGTCCGTAAAGAAGTATTTCTCCTTTCTAGATGGGTATAGTGGGTACAATTAGATTCTTATAGCACCCGAGGACCAGGACAAGAATACCTTTACTTGTCCTTGGGGCACCTATGCCTATAGGGTCTTACCATTCAGATTATGTAATGCTCCTGCCACTTTTCAACGAGTAGTATTAGGGATATTTTCCAATCTTATTCATGATTCTGTGGAGGTCTACATGGATGAATTCACAGTCTATGGCAACACTTACCAGGAATCCTTAGACAACTTAGAAAAAATACTCATCAGATGCCAGGAAATGAACCTATCTCTAAGTCATGAAAAATGAAAAATGTTGTTAACTGAAGGAGTAGTTCTAGGACATCATGGTTCATCTGAAGGGATAAAATTCGATCCTGCAAAAATTAAGGTCATTGTCAAACTTCCACCCCCCAAGACTCAGAAAGAGGTGAGAATATTTCTTGGACATGCCGGATACTACCGACGGTTTATTGAAAATTTTACAAAGATTGTTGCACCTATGTTTGGATTATTAATAAAATATGTTGATTTTGTTTGGACTGAGCAGTGTCAAACTGCCTTCGAGACCCTGAAAGCTAAGTTGTCTGTGGCACCAATTCTTAGAGGGCCTAATTGGACTCTCCCATTTCATATATCCATCGATGCCTCCGACACCACAATAGGAGGGGTATTAGGGAAGAAAGAGGACCAACAATCCTATGCCATTTATTTTGTGAGCAACAACTTGTCCCTTGCCGAGTTAAACTATACGGCTACCGAGAAAGAGTTCTTGGCAGTTGTTCATGCTATTAACACATTTCGTCATTACATTACAGGTTATGAAGTATTTGTACATACCAATCGTTCTTCCATTAGGTTCCTCATGAATAAACCTATAACTAATGGCCGGGTGACCAGGTGTTTTTTGTTATTGCAATAATTTAACATCACTGTGCTTGACCGACCTGGAAAGGATAATGTAGTAGCTGACTTTCCTTCCAGAATAAAAAATGAGGATGATGATATATCGGTAGATGATAGTTTCCTAGATGAAAACCTCTTTTCCCTTTCTGTCAATACCCCATGGTTTGGGGATATGGAAAACTATCTAGCCACTAGGAAATTACCATCTCATTTGTCACCTCATGAAAAGAGGAAAATTATTACACAAAGTGCTAATTACTCTTGGGCTGTGTTGACGGGCGAAATTGACTGCTCGTCAACTAGACGAGTGAATCCAGTCTGGGGTTGTCTAATTAACCCAAGCCATTTGGATTAATCCACTTCGACGGGTTTAGCGGCTCCGTTGGCCGATCTAAGTCCTAAAGAAAGCGAAAAAACAAAATTAAAGAAAATGCGATAACTTGATGAAAAACAATCGCTAAAAAACTATATATAGATCTAATATATATTTACAATTTAATTGACTAATATTTAGAACATAACTCTACTTATTATATGTACAATATATATAAATGATTCTATTTCTAATATAATATGTACATAATGCGAATTTTAATCTAAATTCGTGAAAATCGAATATAAATTGAGTTTTTAAACAATAGAAAAAACTATATGTTAATCTATCTATATTCTAGAAATGAAATATCAAACTGTCAAATTGAAAACAGAAACAACAGATAGTAGAATATGTTTTAACTGCAGGAAATTTATGTATTCATTAAACTAATGAAATCTAACAAACTGACCTGTTATCGCATCCAATATTTGTTCAGTGTGTAACATCCAATCTCCCTGTCTAATGAGGTAAACCCGCAACAGATCCTACAATTGCTTCTCATAAATGTGAAGCAGTAATGATTGAATCTGAATGATAGAACATATAAGAGATATGATCACAGAAACCTCATAATTCCACAAGCAGCCACATTAAGATAAATCCTGTTGTGAGAACTTGTGTATAGACATTCAATAAAAGATCAAGATAGATCTCTTAATTCAAGTTTGAACAAAATGATTGCTGTGTGTTAAATCTGGAACAGAAAAACATGGATAATATATAAATTTTATCATACCAATTTGTATTAAACCACGACAGCAAAGGAAATCATAATCTAATTACAAATTGAAATAATCATGACTTGAATAAAAACACAATATGGAGAAGCTAAAGCTGTGAAAAATATCATATTCCATTCAAGTCTGTAAATGAGAAATCCATATCTTTTGCTCCAGGCAGAGATCCCTTTCATGTTTACAAAATAACATGCTTATATAGGTTCCAGGAACAAAATGTTTCCTGTTGATAACATCAAATCTGTTCCAAAGATATGGGGGATGCAAACTCCCTGATTTTACTTGATATCAAAATACTAACAGCCTAATCTATTTACTAAAAAACATAAAGTTGATATAGCTAGAAGTTGTCAACAGTGCTTCATATCTCCTTGGAATCATGGGTTCTTGTTAACAAATGAAAATGGGGAAATTTAAGATACGTTTTCAATTGTAAAATAAGGCAACTCGAATGTTTCTAACTGGCTATAGAATCTTTACGATTCTGTAGCTAGTTATAATTATAACTACAATCATATTTTATTCAACAAATAAAACAAACTAAAAAGTAATCTATTCAAACAAATCGTGTATCCTAAATTAAGAATGACGAAATCATGCTAAACTTTGAAAAAGATCATACCTGAAATCATGGGATTAAAACATATCAAGCAATCTTGGAGTTTACTATTGCTGTCGCTGCCTCTACATTCTTAAAAATGACAGATCCTGTAGTTTTTAGGCGTTTGCCTTATGCTTGAGCTATGGATTGGAGTCTATTTTTCTCGTTTGTAAATGAATCCACTTGTTCTTTCAAAGATTTAATCCAGGACTGTAGTATAGGCATATCCGTATAATACCAGTCGATCCAGGATTGGCACTCATTACACTGTGGTTGTAGGGACTGTGCATTGGCACTGATAGCATTAACAGTTGGAGAATCGTGCATTTGACATGTGTTCATCACAGAATCGAATGCCAGGAAATTCAGGATTATCCTTTAGACACGGAGGTAGGTTGCTAACATAGTCGTAGGGTCTGTTAGGGCAAAGTCCATATGAAAATGGATACTCTTCAGCCAAGAACCTTTCAATTTCTGAATCTGAGTCTTCACTTACCTCAATTGTGTTTTTTGTGTCTGCACAGGGTTTGGGTTTGTTTCAAGAACATCATGAAATCCAACGACCGGCCCTTTTATTATTATAATTAACATCGACGCTGCCCTTTAGTTTCTTCCCTGTGGGTTTTTTAACAATTTTAGTGCAACTCTTTGGGTGCGAATCCGGTTGATTGTCCAGTTGAGTAGCATCAGGGTAGGTCGAGGGTTCAATATTAGGGGCAGGATCACAGGGCATGAACGGTGGAGGAGAGGTGGTAAGTTTCACAAGGGTTTCTGTAATAACAGGCTTATCAACCTGTCCCAACTCACTATTGCCAAAGCCATTTCGTAACACAAAAGCATCCCAACAATCGTTATGCAATTGCAACTGATGCACAATGATAATTTTGATTAAACCATGATGGAATAAACTAGAATCAGACTTCTGCCTCCTAAACCGCTTTCCCATCTTGTATAGACTTCTAAGCAGAAAGTAGGGCATTTTCAACGGGAAGTCAATGAAACTCATAAGCAATCGGCGATGATACAAAAAGACTAACCCAAATCTTCCTTCACACGTAATGAACTGTTTCACAATAGCAATAAGATCATGCCACCTAGGTTTTAAAGATCAGACAGACATACCTCGGTCGCAACTAGTAATTTTCCATGAGGTGAACAACAGAGTCCAGGGGATCTCTTCAACCTTTGCATTCTTGAACCATTTTTTCCCAACAGCTGGTAAACCCATAGCTTGAATTAAAAATTCTTCAGTCAACTCTAGCTGCACATCACTTATCTTTGCTCTGCAACCGTTGAAGGTCAATGCGAACTCTTGGGCAACTCTCAGATTGAAACCCTTAAATTTTTCAATGAATACACACCAACCATTATTTTCTAAATCATCTCTGGAGTTATCATACGATAACAAGGTTTGGATTCCATTGGGCTCAATCCTTACCACTGGAGCCATGGCTAACATAAAGGAATCAACATAGAACTCAGAGGTAGGGTTTGATAGAAAAAACACAGAGCCATAGCCCCGAACAAAACAATGCTATGACAGTTTGAAATGGTAGGCAGAGGCGTTAATCACCATGCGTGGGAATGAAATCATGAAGCCTGAGGCCATACAAAGCAATAATATCACATTGTACTTCATGTGAAACCTTGGCATATGGGTATGCATAAGGATCAGAACAGTTGAAAACCATAGTACGCACATACATGACTTGATTACAAAGGTAAATGTATCAAATAAACATTGAACAATTAAAAGTTTTATGAATCAAAACCCCATTGATATTAATCGAATATTAATGAGTGGAGGTTTTTCACTTATGTAACCAAGGCACGTTTAGTACCAAGGGGTTATAAACAAGGGAAACAATCAAGTTCATAGAAAAATACGACAATTCGATAATAGACCATATGAACAGTTTTCCTTAATAAAAAATTGAAACAAAGTGTCAATTCTAGCTGTGATTTTTCATGCTTATAGTTATGAAAAGAAAAAAATCGAAAGGAAGATGTGTAAAAAGAGACAAGTGACAAGTGTTGTTTAGTGAGAATGGTCATGACAAGTAACGAGAATTTAAAAAACCTGTGTAGGCAACTTATAAAAAATAGAAATTATATTATTGCTGCCAACAATGGAGACACGTTGGGAGAAGCAGTTATCTCTACCAAATGAACGAGTTCAGATTAGGATAATCAGAAAAAACTTCAAATCGAAAACAACCAAAAATTTGTTTGAACATCATTATCAATTATAATGCATTCTAGCTTCAGATTACCGTTATTTTAAGGAGACGAAAACTGACAACAATCTTAACAGAAGAGAGTCACGATATTAAAGTTAAAATCTTCAATACTGTTGATGGGGCCGCTGCTTCCAGTAGGCGTCCATAGCCTCGACAATGATGTCAATTAACCCACTCCGATATCTGTATCTTGTCAAGAAGTTCCAGATCATAACGAAGGACATTAAAGGTCAAAAGAATCCATATATGAGAATTTTCATATACATGACATTGCTTCGCTGCCAGCGGGCCTGTTCAGTACCCCAACAAAGTTATCTTGGAGTCATGCATGCATTTACCTGCTGCTAGCAGACCTGTTCAGTATCCCGGTGGGTTTACAAGCACTTCCCACAGCTCTCTGAAAGTTTATTTAAGTTTTAAAGATATTTAATAGAGCGGGGTGGCGCTGAAAATCCTGGTTTTGGACACATCTTAGTAAATTACAGACCTTGAAGAAATTTCTTAGTTGTCCTTCATTAAGATCTAGAAATAGTTTGTTAATAAAAACGACTTTCAAGAGCAGGGAGACATCTCTGAGTTGTTCTCTTAAGGAACAGGGACAGTGTAAGAAGAATTTTTATGGATGATCGTGAGTACCTTCAGTTGCAGATTGAAATCAAGAAACACTTTTCAAACAACAAGTTATCTTTAACATGGCTACAAACTCAGAAAAATATCGCAATTGATGTTTAAACAACTTTCAACAGTCATTTTAGAGGGGAAATTTTTCTGTTCTTTTCATCTGAGCTAGCCCATGATGCAAGCATGTGTGTTTAAAAAACAAACACTGATAAGCATAAAGGAAAAATCAAAACAAACCAACAAAGAAAAACAAACAACAAGCAAAACAAAAATATTTACACAGTGTACATGGGAGTGTCATCAGGCAAAGTACTTTTTTAGAGCTTGGCCATTCACCGAAAAGGTGTCTGGCTGTCCCTCTAAATTCTGTAATCGGAAGGAACTAGGACCTAATTTCTCAGCAATTAAAAATGGTCCCAACCACAAGTTCTGAAACTTTGTATGCTCTCCTTTTCCCTCATGAGGTTTATCCCATTTTAGGACAAGGTCACCTACCTCAAAATTTCTGTCAGAGGCAGAATTGGAATCAACCCAGTTTTTAACAATGAGTTGATGTTGATCCAATTTCTGTTTTGCTTGATCCCTCACTTCTTCTAATTTTAACAAAGCGTTGATTCGAATCTCCAAAGGGGGACAGTCCTCTCCTTGTACTTTCTTCGATAACTGCAGAGATGGAAGAAGGACATGTGGTGGAAGAATTGCCTCCCTGCCGTAAATGAGAAAGAAAGGTGAGTTACCCATAGTAGTTTTAGGAGTTACTCTATCAGCCCAGATTGCGTTTAACAATGCGTTATGCCAATTTTTATGGTTTTCAGAGACCATTCTCTTGATAACTTTGATCAGATTTTTATTAGTCGATTCTGCCAAACCATTGCCTTGGCGGTAATTGCTGGCAGAATACTTTAATTTAATTCTTTTTTCTAGAGAGAAATCACTCATCTCAAGAGATGAAAAATAAGAGGCATTGTCAAATACTAGGCATTCAGGAACACCAAAGTGAGTAATAATATTTGAATTCAGGAAGGATATTACCTGACTGGTATTTACAGCTTTTAATGGGGCAGCCTCGGACCACCTGGTGAAGTAATCTGTGGTTGTTATGATATATTTATGCTGCTACGAGGAAGTCAGATTGATTGGGCCTATAATATCTAGACCCCACTGCTGAAAAGGGGAGTCTACCGAAACTGGTTGCAAAGGGAAAGCTGGTTTCTGTATCCGACAGGATGCTTTTTGACAAATCACACACTTGCGACATAAAGCATGAGCGTCTTTAAAAAGGGTAGGCTAGTAATAACCTGCTCTTAATACTTTATGGGCAGTGGTGTCTCCACCAAAATGACCACCAGCTTCTCCTGCATGCAATTCCAATAAAACTTTTTCTGCTTCATCTTTCTCAAGACAACGCATTAGTAATCCATTGAAATTTTGACGAAACAGAATACCATTAATCAGCTGAAAAGAAGTAGATTTTAATCTTATTGCTCTCCTTTTTGTGGGATCAAGGTGACGGGGAGATGATCCATGTATAAGACAAAATTTTATGTCATCATACCAAGAACTGACAGGGTTTTGTGCACAACAAATTTGATTTTGATAGTGTTGTCCTGGATTTAACATATCAATTTCCTCTTGCTGTCCTGTAGCTGAATCAGTGACCAATTTTCATAGCCCTTGGCCTCTTACAATTTGAGCTGGGGTGATTTCTATGTCATACTCTTGCAAGGATGTGACCCAATTTTCCCTTTTTTCGCCTAGTTCTTTCTGTACTAACAGATTTTTGACAGTCGGGTAAGGGACAATGATTTTCATCCTAGATTTCAACAGATAAGATCAGAAGTTCTTTACTGCTTTGAAAACAGCATAGGCTTGTTGATCTACTGTTGGGTAATTAAGTTCTACCCCTTTGAAGGCTGAGCTCATAAAAGCAATTGGGACTTCGTTGTTTTCAGTGTTCTTTTGAGTTAGGACAACAGTGTATGAGCGGTCAGAGGCAAAGCGGTCAGAGGCAAACATGTAGAGGGTGAAGTCTCAGGAAAATCCGGGGCTCATTAGAGAAGGAGCATATATTATGGCCTTTTTTATTGAATCGAAATCCTGGCTTTCAAAAGGTCCCCAATGGAACTGTACATCCTTTTTTATTAGGTTTTGTAATGGTCTCACCATTTCTGAAAAGCTGGGGACGAATCTCCTAACAAAGTTTATCTGACCTAAGAAAGATTGCATGGAATTTTTTTACGAGGGAGGGGGCAGTTTCGAAATGAATTGATTTCTTTCAGGGTCGATAATCATCCCTTCACTCGATACAATGAATCCTAGGAGTTTACCTTGTTCTACTGCGAAGATAGATTTTTTAGGATTCAAAGAAATGTCGTACTTACATATCACTGTAGAACGGATCTTAAATGAGCTAGATGATCTTCTTTATTTTTCGAGAAGACAATGACTTCATCCAGGTAAACTATGACAGATTGATTGATTAAGCCTCAGAAAGCGATGTCCACCACTCTCTGGAAAGTGGCACCGGTGTTTATGAGTCCAAAGGGCATCTTTCTATAAGCATAGGTGCCCCATGGAGTGCGGAAGGTGGTTTTGAGTTGGTCTGGAGGGGACATCAGGACTTGGTTATACCCTAAAAAACCATCCAACAAGGATAATCTTTCAAAACCAGATATGTGTTGAAGGATCTGTTCCATGGGAGGGACAGGGTAGTTGTCTTTATCAGACTCTCGATTAAGATTTCGGAAATCGACACATATTCGGATTTCACCACTCTTTTTTCGAACGAGGACAAGATTAGAGACCCATTGTGTGTGCCTAACTGGGAATATTATCTTAGCATTTAGGAGTTTGTTTAATTCCTTCTTGACCGTTGGTTCGAGTTTTGTGTGCATTTTCCTTAACTTTTGTTGAAAAGATTGGGTTTGGGGTTTCATAGGAATAACTTGTTGTATGATGTTAGGATCAAAGGTTTTTAGGTCGTCGTACATCCAAGCAAAAATATCTTTGAATTCCTTAAACAACTTAATAAACGCTACCTTTTCTTTCTCAGAACACCCCACCCCTAAATTAATGCACTTTGGGTTGTGTTTAGTTCCCAAATTTACCCTTTCATGCGTCAAAGAGGAACTATTGGTTTTACAGTTCACTGATTTTATGAACTTGTCGTGAAGATCATAAAATTTTTCTAATCTAACTACAGATTTTGGGATAGAGTTTACCATGTCTGATGAAGATTCTGGAGATCTCGGGTCATGGGTACCTTCGTCGATCACCGCGCCCTGGAAGGTTTCTTCCATATGCAGAAAACTTATAATTTGTTGATCGCCATCGAAGACTCTCCAATTTGTGATGTTGTCTGGAACGGACGGTCTGAACAACAGTTCAACGGAAAATGCATTTGGAGATAAGCCTTCTGCAGGAAAAAAATTTGAAGCAACGTTAGCTAACAGATCAACTTTTGAATTATTCGATCTAGGAATAGAATTTATGTTAAATGCAAAAAACTTGTTCATCAAATTCCATACTCAGATTGATAGATTTTAAGGTGCGGGGATAAACAGTGGATATAATTTCTTACCTGTCTAACCACGATTTCTGAATCACCAAAGACAGTCAAATTTTAAATGTTCATATCTAATGCTTTTCTGAGGCCTTGCAAGAGTGCCTCATATTCTGTTGTGTTGTTTGTACATTCGAATTCTAACCTGCAAGCAATCAGGGTCTTGTTACCTGCTCGATCGATGAGCACGCAACCTGCACCAGCTCCTTCGTTGGATTTTGACCCATCAAAGTATAGAGACCATATTTGATTTCCGTCGGTTGCATGTGTCCACTGAGAAGAAGTTGTTGGTTGTGTATATGTCAAAATTTCAGACTATTGTGTCGGGTTAGTGATAGTGGAAGTTTCGGCCATGAAATTACCGAAAAAAGTATCCATCCCCTGTATTTCGGGCGAATCGACAGAAGGAGTGAATGGTTCCTTGGGATCATTTAAATAAGTCATCATGAACTTCAGATAACGTTCACGATTTACCTTGATTCTGTTGGGCTTTCCATTCTCAGGCAGCCACAGGTGAGACCAATCTGTCGCAAAATAGCCATGTAATTGTTCTGACCAGTCTCTACTTAAAAACAAACCATAAGCTTCTGGGATATCTACAACAATAATATCAATCACTTGATGAACTTTAGGATTAGACGACAATCTTATAAGCACATTTATTAATTCGCCTATCACTTTAACACTAGTTCGATCAAGATGGATAATCTTCAAGCTGCATGGTTGAACTTCGCCATTAATCTTTTGAAAAACAGACCAAGGCATTATGTTAGATGACACACCTGAATCTACCATACAGTTATGTATGTTCCTATTGAAAATTTCAAAAGTTATAAAAAATGGAGGGACATTTCTGCGAGTATTAACAGTGGAAGTTTGTTGCTTTTTACTCGTAGCCTCTAAAACTGGTTTATCTACATTTGTTACATTATTTACAGGAAGGTCTCTTTTATCATGAGGATCAGATGTGGTTTTGGTGGAGGCCTTCTGAGGAATTTTGGGGTTGTTTTGAACACCTTTGTTACTGCTTGGATTGCCATTTTTGTTGTTCTCTGCAATATTTTGTAGCATTTTTTGCATAAGAAAAGGGAATTTTAATAATTCATAAACAAAAATGTTAGCCCTAAGCTTCTTTAAATATTCAACCAAATCATAATCTAAACTTGGGTTTACTGAATTATGTTTAGTCTCAATCGATTTAGACTATTTTGGGGGCAAAGTCGTAGTGATTTCAAAAGAAGAATTATTTGTTGTCTTGCTCCTAGTATTGTAAGGGTGCACTGTTTCGAAATTAGCTTGAAAGATGCTATCCGAAAAATGTCCAAAAATGTTTGGAGAGGATTCATCTTCTTCTACTGTCTCTTGTTCAACTACTTCTTCAGGAATCTCGGGAGGAATCAAGTTATCATGTGCTTCTAGAATCGTTTGAATAGCAAATTGCAGGCTTTCTAGATTTAGACCTTCAGTATTTGAATTAGGTCGGTTGGTGGGAAAAGGATTCCTAAAAGGGGGTTTGTAAGGCCCTTTGCTCGAAGAAGCTTATTTAGCCATCCTTTTCAAATCTATAACTTGGTTGGACAATTTTTGAACGACTTTCTGTAAGTTTTCTAAATCTGAGCTTTCAGGTTGAGCTTTGTTTTGGGAAGGTCTAGGGAGGATTTCGATTTTCTTTTTGGATGATGAACTAGTCTCTGTCTCATTGCTAGTAGTATCTTTTAAACTGAGAATGTCTTTCTCGATCTGACTGGCCTCTTCGAAGGCTTCTAACAACGTCGCTTTCTTGGATCTCTTTACCCAAATGGCTATGTTTTGATGTAAGGCTTTCGTATAATATGCGATAATAAGATTCTCGGCAGGCATCGAATCTATGGGGATTCAGTTATTTAGTGTCAAGAACCTTTGATTAAAGTATTTGATCTTTTCTTTGGGGTTAATTCTTAAACTAGAAAGATCCATGACTAGAACTTCAGGAGACATGTCGTCTCCGGACTTCTCAAGGAAACAGGATTCAAATTTCTCCCATGACGCGATGGTGTGAGGTTGTTGGGAAAAGTACCAAGTAGAGGCATTTCCCTCAAAGGTGTAGGGAAACAATCTGCAGACTACATCTTCGTGCTCAACACTATGGATTCTAATGGCTAACATAAACTTTTTGATGTTGTCTTCAGTGATCTGTTTGGTGTCCGGGTCAAATTTAGGGAGCCATTTCTCCGAGTGCTTTGGTAAAGGATGTTGAGGCCTAGGTATGGCCACTGCATCTTGCTCGAGCCAGGGTTTGGCGGGATTGTTTGGGTTGGCCATAGGTGTGGGTGGTTTCGAAGGATGGGATGAGGAACTGCCTTCGTCAGAGGATTCCTCTCCAGAAGAAGAAGGAGATGAAGGAGGTGGTGATGGTGGTATACTAGATCCTCCTGCTGCAGGAGTGAGGATTGGATTTGTAGGGTTTAAGGTAAGGTCAATACCTCCAAGTTGATCTCTGATATTAGAGAAGTCTAATGGTTGATTCAAAGGTCAGTTTGGCTGTCTTATACGGGCTAAGGCACTATGCATTCTTATGAGAGATTGTCGAACAATCTCTTGTATGCCACCACCCATAGGATTTGGAGTTACTAGTTCGACTGTGATCCGTAGATCGTCATTTGATGTGGTAGTTGTTTGAGGGATAATGTTGTCGTCTGAACGACTTCTAGTTAATATAGGTGAGCAGGTAGGTGGTGGAGGAGTCCTATGACCTCCTCATGCCATTAATAGTTTTCAAGCCCTCCTTCTAGCGCCATTTGTTGACGGGCGAAATTGACCGCTCGTCAACTGGAGGAGTGAATCTGGTTCGGGGTTGTCTAATTAACCCAATCCGTTTGGATTAATCCACTCCGACGGGTTTAGCGGCTCCATTGGCCGATCTAAGTCCTAAAGAAAGCGAAAAAACAAAACTAAAGAAAATGAAATAACTTGATGAAAAACAATCGCTAAAAAACTATATATAGATCTAATATATATTTACAATTTAATTGACTAATATTTAGAACATAAATCTACTTATTATATGTACAATATATACAAATGATTCTATTTCTAATATAATATGTACATAATACAAATTTTAATCTAAATCCACGAAAATCGAATATAAATTGAGTTTTTAAACAATAGAAAAAACTATATTTTAATCTGTCTATATTCTAGAAATGAAATATCAAACTATCTAATTGAAAACATAAACAACAAATAGTAGAAGATGTTTTAACTGCAGGAAATTTATGTATTCATTAAACTAATGAAATCTAACAAACTGACATGTTATTGCATCCAATATTTGTTCAGTGTGTAACATCCAATCTCCCTGTCTGATGAGGTAAACCCGCAACAGATCCTACAATTGCTTCTCATAAATGTGAAGCAGTAATGATTGAATCCGAATGATAGAACATATAAGAGATATGATCACAGAAACCTCATAATTTCACAAGCAACCACATTAAGATAAATCCCGTTGTGAGAACTTGTGTATAGACATTCAATAAAAGATCAAGATAAATCTCTTAATTCAAGTTTGAACAAAATGATTGTTGTGTGTTAAATTTGGAACAGAAAAACATGGATAATATATAAATTTTATCATACCAGTTTGTATTAAACCACGACAACGAAAGCAATCATAATCTAATTACAAATCGAAATAATCATGACTTGAATAAAAACACAATATGGAGAAGCTAAAGCTGTGACAAATATCATATTCCATTCAAGTCTGTAAATGAGAAATTCATAGTTTTTTCTCCAGGCAGATATCCCTTTCATGTTTACAAAATAACATTCTTATATAGGTTCCAAGAACAAAATGTTTCCTGTTGATAACATCAAATCTGTTCCAAAAATATGGGGGATGCAACCTCCTTGATTTTACTTGATATCAAAATACTAACAGCCTAATCTATTTACTAAAAAACATAAAGTTGATATAGCTAGAAGTTGTCAACAGTGCTTCATATCTCCTTGGAATCATGGGTTCCTGTTAACAAATGAAAATGGGGAAATTTTAGAAACATTTTCAATTGTAAAATCAAGCAACTCAAAATTTTCTAACTGGCTACAGAATCTTTACGATTCTGTAGCTAGTTATAATTATAACTACAATCATATTTTATTCAACAAATAAAACAAACTAAAAAGTAATCTATTCAAACAAATCGTGTATCCTAAATTAAGAATGACGAAATCATGCTAAACTTTGAAAAAGATCATACCTAAAATCATGGGATTAAAACATATCAAGCAATCTTGGAGTTTACTATTGTTGTCGCTGCCTCTACATAATTAAAAATGACAGATCTTGTAGTTTTTAGGCATTTACCTTCTGCTTGAGCTATGGATTGGAGTCTACTATTCTCGTTTGTCAACGAATCCACTTGGTCTTTCAAAGATTTAAGCTGGGACTGTAGTATAGGCACATCCGTATAATACCGGTCGATCCAGGATTGACACTCATTACACTGTGGCTATAGGGACTGTGCATTGGCACTGATAGAATTAACAGTTGGAGAATCGTCCATTTGACATGTTTTTCATCACAGAATTGAATGCCAGGAAATTTAGGATTATGCTTTAGACATGGAGGCAGGTTGCTAACATAATCGTAGGGTCTGTCAGGGCAAAGTCCATATGAAAATGGATACTCTTCGGCCAAGAACCTTTAAATTTCCGAATCCGAGTCTTCACTTACCTCAATTGTGTTTTTTGTGTCTGCACAGGGTTTGGGTTTGTTTCAAGCACATCGTGAAATCCAACGACCGGCCCTTTTATTCTTGTAATTAACATCGACGCTGCCCTTCAGTTTCTTCCCTGCGGGTTTTTTAACAATTTTAGTGCAACTCTTTGGCTGTGAATCCGGTTGATTGTCCGATTGAGTAGCATCAGGGTAAGTTGAGGGTTCAATATTAGGGGCAGGATCACAGGGAAGGAACGGTGCAGGAGAGGTGGTAGGTTTCACAAGGGTTTCTGTGATAACAGGCTTATCAACCTGTCCCAACTCACTATTGCCAAAGCCATTTCGTAACACAAAAGCATCCCAACAATCGTTATGTAATTGCAACTGATGCACAATGATAATTTTGATTAAACCATGATGGAATAAACTAGAATCAAACTTCTGCCTCCTAAACCTCTTTCCCATCTTGTATAGACTTCTAAGTAGAAAGTAGGGCATGTTCAACGGGAAGTCAATGAAACTCATAAGCAATCAGAGATGATATAGAAAGACTAACCCAAATCTTCCTTCACACGAAATGAATTGTTTCACAATAGCAAGAAGATCATGCCACCTAGGTTTTAAAGATGATACATGCATACCTTGGTCACAACTAGTAATTTTCCGTGAGGTGAACAACAAAGTCCAGCGGACCTCTTCAACCTTTGCGTTCTTGAACCATTTTTTCCCGACATCTGGTAAACCCGTAGCTTGACTTAAAAATTCTTCAGTCACCTCTAGCTACACATCACCTATATTTGCTCTACAACCATCGAAGGTCAATGCAAACTCTTGGGCAACTCTCAGATTAAAACCCTTAAATTTTTCAATGAATACACGCCAATCGTTCCTTTCTAAATCATCTCTGGCGTTATCATACGATAAAAAGGTTTGGATGCCATTGGGCTCAATCCTTACCACTGGATCCATGGCTAACAGAAAGGAATCAACACAGAACTCGGAGGTAGGGTGAAAAAACACAGAGCCATAGCCCCGAACAAAACAATGCTATGGCAGTTCGAAATGGTAGGCAAAGGCGTTAATCACCATGCGTGGGAATGAAATCATGAAGCCTGAGGCCATACAGAGCAATAATATCACGTTGTACTTCATATGAAACCTTGGCATATGGGTACGCATAAGGATCAAAACATTTGAAAACCATAGTACACACATCCATGACTTGATTACAAAGGTAAATGTATCAAATAAACATTGAACAATTAAAAGTTTTATGAATCAAAACCCCATTGATATTAATCGAATATTAATGAGTGGAGGTTTTTCACTTATGTAACCAAGGCACGTTTAGGACCAAGGGGTTATAAACAAGGGAAACAATCAAGTTCATAGAAAAATACGACAATTCGATAATAGACCATATGAACAGTTTTCCTTAATAAAAAATCGAAACAAAGTGTCAATTCCAACTATGAGTTTTCATGCTTACAATCATGAAAACAAAAAAATCGAAAGGAAGATGTGTAAAAAGCGACAAGTGACGAGTGATGTTTAGTGAGAATGGTCATGACGAGTAACGAGAATTTAAAAACCCTGTGTAGGTAGCTTATAAAAAATAGAAATTATATTATTGCTGCCAACAGGTTGGTCATGATATTTTTCGCACAGGTCCTGATTTGATTATTCGTAGATGTGTCCGAGAGGACAAGGTACCTGAAATGCTACGAATTTTTCATGATGGACCATATGGTGGTCGTTTTTTCTGAAAAACTTACAACATATAAGGTGTTACATTCGGGTTACTATTGGCCTAGCATTTTCAAAGATGCTTCCAAATATGTGAGAAGTTGTGATAGTTTCCAAAGGATAGGAAGACCTATGTCAGCTGACAAAATGCCTTTACATGCCCAAGTTATGATAGAACCCTTTCAAAAATGGGCCCTTGACTTTGTAGGACCAATTTCACTCATGTCCCATAGGAAGAACTATATTTTGGTTTGTACGGACTATGTCACCAAATGGGTAGAGGAAAAATCCCTATTCAGGGCTACAGAGAAGTATTTTGTCGAATTTATCTATGAAGACATATTTACCCTCTTCGGTGTCCCTCGTGAAATTGTTACTGACCAAGGCACTCAATTCACTTCCAACTGATGAAAGAGATAACAGATAAATATGGCATTAAACATTGTAAATCTTCTCCATACCACCCGCAAGCCAATGGTCAAGTAGAATCTACAAACAAAGTTTTGGAAGCCATCTTGACCAAGACTGTTCAATTACATCACTGAGATTGGGATGAAAGACTTCCAGAGGCTTTGTGGGCATACCAGACCACCTGGAGGAATACCACTGGGCACACTCCTTATGAGATAGTGTACGGGAAACAGGTACTTTTACCTATAGAATTCCAAGTAAGGAACTTCCATATTGCCGCAAAATTAGGATTCAACCTGGATGAGGCTCAGAAGAAATAAGCCCTACAATTGAATGAGTTGGATGAAATCAGGCAAGATGCCATCCAACGGACAATATTAGTCCAAAACCAGAGGAGCAAGTGGCATGACAATTTTATTAAGAAGAAACACTTCCAGCCTGGTGATTGGGCCCTATTGTTTGATTCTCGATTCAAAACCTTCAAAGGCGAACTTACCACCTATTGGTTGGGCCCTTACGAGGTAGACACTGTATATGACAATGGAGCTGTAAAAATTAAAATAATTGATGATGGACAAGTCTCTTTTGTGGTAAATGGACACCGACTTAAATTTTACTATAAGCCCATTTCTAGAGAAGATTTTATAAAGGTCATGTCAACTGACAAGGCATTGGCCTTAGTAGATGGGAAAGTCCCCCCTTGTTCTTGAAATTTTTTATGAATTTCCTACTGTATATATGTAAATAGTTTTCGAATTTCGTTAATAAGGAAATTCTAGAGAATTCTGTAAGTATTTATTTCACCAGGAGTACATAGTTTCAAGGATCTTTCTTCAAAATATTGTTATACTTTAATTTTGTGTCTGTTAAAGCATCAAATGAATATTGACTTACTGTAATTAGCCATGTTTTTGCAAAAAATATCATTTTTAGGTATTCTAAAGAAGTTTCTCTTGAAACTCTTCACCACTGTATAAGGAAGTGATACCATAACTATCAATCCTAGAGGTCTCTCATACAATTTTTCCAAGAAAACTGAGTAAGTGAGTCAAGTGTCTTTATCAAAGAGTAACAAGGAGGTCTAATTAGCGGTTAGTCATGGAAACATCACAATAACTACAATGGAAGAAAGTAAGTTGAGAATAAAGATACCTTTCTGTTCTTTCTCAATGGTACCATCCACTACACACTAAATAACTTGATTATATCATATCTTTAGATAGGCCACGTCTGTTTAAGTACCCCTTACATCGAGACAATCACTAAGAAATATAGCAGAAAGTCATCCTCTAACATAAATACCATTCCAATTGAAAAAAAAAGAGAAAGAAAATGTTGTTTTCAGAGTTGTTCCCACATCTTCTTGCATAAGAAATCTTATACTAAAATCTTAAGGGATGAAGGGCCAGTCTCTGAGGGTTTAAGAGGCTAACCCGTTAGGATACTGAACAGGTCTACTGGCAACGGGTACTGGCCTGTGGTATGACTAGGTAAACCCGTCGGAGTACTGAATAGGCTTGCTGGAAGCAGGTACTGGCTTTTGGTATGACTAGGTAAACCCATCGGAGTACTGAACATGCTTGTTGGCAGCAGGGCATTCTACCTAGAGAGGATGGTAATATGACAAAAATAAATAATAAATTTAAAATTGTCCTGATGTATGACATTACTTGCAGACAAAGCTGACATGAAGTATGTGTGGTTAAGCTAAGGTTAATGAACTCCATCAACTTGCGATTGGAAAATAAATCTAAGAGTATCTTGAAACTCTCTTGCCTACCTCTTCTTATATATATATAGGATCTCTTATCCTATAGGTGGGGCCATCTTCTAACCATATCGTCAGACCAATCTATGAAACTTATTTCTACACTTGACATACTATAAATCTTTGGCTATTTGGGGATACTGACTGGTTTCCTATACTTTTGATTGTGAGGTGTCACAATACTTAGGTGTGGGGGAGGGCTTCATGAGCTGACAAATGATCATCGCCTAGAGAAATAGATCTTTGCGAGAATTTTTGTATTATTTCTATAATACCAACTATTGCATTAATAGTCATATTATGTTTGAAATGCTTAACTCCCATGTGCTATAAATTACTAAACACATACTTAACATACCACTCTTTATCGGTTTATCTTTCATTACAAGCTGTGCATTATAGGATTGGCAATACATGTTTTTACTTGCTATAACCTGTTCATTGTAGGTTTTACATTATATATCATATGCAGGAGGGTTGAGTGAGCATGACGACAAAATCAACAACAAGGGAACATTCTGCCTCTGCTCATTTACCACTGTGATTGTCAAAAACACTTCAAATTTGCAGGCTATCCATTACAAGAAGTGAAAATGTATTTAACACAAAGGTACTGGATGAAGTACCGTATGAGGTGCCATATGAAATGTTGTATGAGGTTTCAAACGAAGTGCCATGTGAATTACAGACCAATAAGTTTCCTAGATTCCAGGTAACCAGAACTCAATTACATTCAATTGAATTAGTTGCAGACATTGATTGTAGATGCTCCATATGTTTATGATCAAATTTCCAAGTCAAAAGAGTTGGACATTGAGCTAACCATGCATCATTACATTACCCCAAAACGAGCCATCGAATTTGAAATCTCCACACATGGTAGCTCACGCGCACATGTGTGAAACATACTCCACCATAAGTGCATTCAAAATCGGGTTGGGTACTCTATTATCTCAATTCGCCCTTACCATTTTCTCCGCCCTGCGTTAAGGAATCACGCCCAACCTATGCTAATTCGTCCCCTATTCAAATTGTGCTCAGACCGTGCCCAATTCATGCCATCTCTTGGCCTGTTCTCACCCTTTCTCGGTTAATTTCACCTCTGTCACAATGACCAGGAGATATGAACCTTCCTCTTATGCAGACTTGTTTTCCATTCCCGAATTTGCACTGTGCAAAGAAGTGTTTTTGTGCGTAGGCTAGGGGCCATTTATGTCTAGCTTGCAGGGCCACGATGATGGTCTCTCCATGCAATTTGCAGTCGGTTTTGATGGTAAGACAACACATGTAGGGTGTCTTACCTTTGAAGTTTCAGAAGAGTCCATTGCTGTAGCTACAAGGCTCCCAAGGATGGGAGATAGATGGTTCAAAAACCACCAATTGCCATGCTCAAGTTATAACAGAGTGTTTAAGCCCGAATTTGAGAGCATTTAAGGAGAAAAAGGGTATGATAAGGAGTGGATAAAGGCAGAATTGATCAATCCCCTCATCGTCATCACAAGGTTAATTACATGTGAAGGTAGATACTCCACCTTAAAATATTGTCATTTCAGATTGTTGGCTCATTTTCTATTCAACAAACCTTTGACCTTCCCCTTATATTTTCTCAAAAGCTTGGAGGAGATGTCCTCTCAAGTGAGGAATAATGTGACTAACCCCCACAATAGTCTCTTCCACCATGGCTTGATCAAATTCCTCGTTATTGCTGAACTAGAGAAATAGGGTAAAAATTGGGATGCCTTTATCTACCAATTTGCAAACCCTCACTTGACAGTTAAGACCAACAAAAGGCCACTTAGCCTAAAAACTGTCTCTCCATCCAAGCCTCGCTCTCCAAGAACACCAAACACCCTTGAACAAACCCTTTCTTTGCTAGAACAATACCAAAAGCTTGTTGATATCCCTACTTCTTCATCGGGTAAAAAGACCAAGAGAAAAGATCAAAAGAAGCCTATTGTTAACCCCCAAATGCCTTCACTCTGTCTTGATCCTACACCTAAAAATATCCAAGAAGTAATGCAACAAGACCTTCCCATCATTCCCACAAACAAGAGGGTAGCCAATCGATTTGGTAAAGGACCCTTTCAGAAGAGTACCCGGAGCAAAAGAACCAAAGCTTATGCAAAACCTCCACGTGCTTCAGAACCTATCCAAGTGTCCTCCAACCTTGAGAGCCCTCACAAGAAACCTAGGGAAGTTTTTGCGGATGGATTAGAGCCACTAAGGAAAAAAAAATCAGAACCTACCTCACCTTACCGATCTCCCATCACTCCTACTTCACCAATGCCTACTCTAGATCCTAAAACTGATAGATTGTCCACATCCCTCAAAGGATCTAAGCCTTCCTCGGAGATCACTGATTCTGCCCCAACCATAGAGGAGCTACAAAAGGAAAACCATCGGTTTCTCCAATAGTTGGAGGAAAGGAAGACAATAGATACACACCTTCATCATGACAATGCAATCCTTAAAAAAAAAGTTAACCCTCTTCAACGATTGGTCGATGAGATGACCAAATCCAACTGCAGCCTCAGAGCATAGTTGAAGCAACACAAGAGGCACAAGGCTAAGTCTTCACAACAAGAAGGAGAGGCTTCTAAAGCTGATCCTCCTCAGCGATCCTAGTCACGAGGGGTAACTTATTTTTGTTTGAAGTGGGACCTGCAAAATCGTAAGTGTGGGGGTAATGTTGGGCCTAAGATATGATCACTTTTATGACAGTTTTTATACACTTTTACCGCATGTACATGTGCTTTTCATCTTTTGAAGGAGATTTTTGAAGAATTTTATGTTAAAATGGTATGATTGACACAAGGTACATATGATTCATGTTTAATGATTGTATCGAGTATAATTCATCATGTTTTTACATTTCCAAGGATCTGATTCACAATTTTGATGTTACAGGGTGAAAACGCACCATGTTTCTGCTTTCGGCACTCCTTCCAGTACTCGTTCTGGTACCCGATCGAACACTCTGTCCAACACTGTGTATTGCACAAAAACGGAGGGAGACTTGGCAGTTATGGTATTGGTGGCCAGTGATGGGCGAATCAGGAATGTGGGTTTTTTTTATTCTTTCCCCCTCCGGCTATTGAGCTCCCAACAACTCGATTTTGGTTGTTCAACTGAGCGATTATTGGCTCTCTCTGTTTTAGCAATTAGGGCATCATTTATTGTAATTTGTCGAATTTAGAAGTGGTTCGACCCTCCCATGGTTGACCACTTGGTCTGTAAACATTATAAATACCACTGAGGTGGTTAGACATAAGTTAAACATCATATACATCAGTGTGATAGGGACAAATACGTTTTTGCTCTGTTTTGAGTTTTTACATTGCCAAATTATACCAGAACTGTGTTTTGTGATTTTTTATAGTGAATTCATCTTGTTGAGTGCATGGTGTGCTTTTAGAAAGTGACCACGACTTTTTGGGGGGCCCACCAACAATCTGGTAACTATCTTTGTGTTGTTCATGCATTTTATGATTTAATTGTTCCCTTTATTTTTCTGTACATGCATATTTTTATTGTGTTAATTAGTTTGTTGTAGTTTAATTGTTTTGATTCTCTTTTGTAGGTTAGAATGATGAGATGTGTTAACATGTATTGATCTTGTAGATTATGAACGGATTTGAAAATCCCTAGACTGAACCCATGTGCAACTTTCTTTTATGATTTTATAGTCAAGTTTAAAACAGAGTTTTAATTAGACTAGAAAAGAGTTTTTATTTGGGTTCTCTTTGACAAGGATTTGATGGATGGATAGATTTAATTCCAGTTTTTTATTATAGCTTGCTTATCTCATTTTTATATAGATCTTGTTTAATTAGTTGTTGGTTAATATAATTGTTAGTTTACTTTTTAATGTCATGTTTTAATTTATGTTTACAAGGACTTTCTTATTGTAGTTTGAACTTTGAATTGTTAGAATAGATGTAGCATAGTTTCATTTATGTAATTTCCTTTCCCAGAATTAAATTGCAATTATATTTCTTAGTTAACCGTTGAATGTAGTTTTCCTTATGTAGTATAGAAGTATAATGATGTTCTCATTATGTTGTTGATGGTTTATACATGAATATGCAAGGTCATGGATAAACTTTCTTTGGATTGTTTAATCCATACCTTTCACTTCGCTATTGAGATTATTGTTGAGCTTATACCACTTGAATTATCCTTTGTTGTTAAGTGCCATCGAGATATCATACAACACCAGAGACATTCACACAACTACCAACATTATGTTTGAGTTTTCATAGATTTAAAATACAGTTTTCTTGCTTTCATAGATTAGGAAAGAGTTTTCTTGCTTTCATAGACTAAAATAATGGTTTCTTGTTTTCATAGATAAGAAGATATAGTTTCTTGATTTCATAGTTTAAAAAGATTGTTTTATTGTTGTTGTAGGGTTTTGATTTAATTGTTTTTTTGCTTATTATAGGTTCAAGACTAGTTGTTAGTTTTTCTTGCTTTCAATAAAATAGATTTCCCTTGATGAATTAGAAATAGTTTTGAATTAAGAATTTAGTCGACTTGCCTCTTAGGCTACATAGTTGTTCAATGAGAAGTTTTAATTTGATTGCTTGCAATAGTTATTTGTCTATTTTCTTTAGTAGGTTAGTTAGTTGTCTTTGCTTACTTGTCTATTGTTTTAGTAGGTTAGATAGTTGTCTTTGCTTACTTGTTTACTTGCTTTAGTAGGTTAGTTAGGTGTCTTTGCTTGCTTGTTTATTTATTTTCTTTCATAGGGTAGTTACTCATTGAATATAGGTTGGCAAGTTAAAAGAAGTTTGTTTTTGTCATTTTCTTATTGATATGATTAGATAGTTGCCTTTTCTTATTATTATGAACTAGTTTGTTTCAAGTAGGGTGTTTACTTGTTTTCTTAGAACTATCCATCGATCCTTGCCCCAAAAGTACTTAGGTTACCTAGTTTCAAGTTGCTTAGTAGGGTTTTCCCATTAGATAGATTTTCTTTAGTAGATTAGCCTTAGATAGCTACCTTCATTAGTTAGGCTATACTCCTACCAACCCTTCTACCTTTGGCATATATTTTGCTACAACTCTAAGTTTACTTACCCCAGGTTGACAATTTAATTGAGGGTTTTTACTGTGCTTTTAGTGCATATAGAACACTCATCAATATGCTTCTTTGTTCAATTACTCTGTTGAGGAGAACAGTCCTTACATTCATCTGATGTAAAATCCAACCCATGGATATTGCAGGAGATATAATGGCTCAGGTAGAGGTATGTTTGGTTACTGAAATAAGCTATCATCATAGTCCTCTCCCTCCATCTTGGAGAACCTTTAGTTATGGATCTTGCAATGCTTCCATTCATAAGTCTTCCATACATTGTTATTCATCACAACTTCGATTTCCTCTACTTGATTTCTTCTAGTGGGTTCCGACCAAGTTGGTGGTCTTGTGATTCTCGATATAATGACTGGTTGTTGTGGCTTTTCTTTCTCTCTTAGAATCTTCATGTTCTTCCTCATGTTTCTCTTTAGATCTTGGGTCCATGGATTTTTCTATAAATTCCATGACCTGAATATTCCAACTTCTTTCTTTCATCATAGGATCATGGATGTGGATGGACAACTAGGGATATTTTAAGGAGAGTACTTCTTCCAAAGTCAAACTGAACACATGTTTCTTTTCATGGCTACTTCCATCAATAGGAACATGGATATATACTTCATAATCCTTGATAGATCATATTATTTAGGATTATCTCCCTCCTAATCCTTGCTTCATGGATGAATGTATGCTCTTATTTTGCAATTATATAATCAGATCCCTCCATCTAAGAGAGTCCATGCTTCCGTCTGCATCCTTATTGCCTTCTGCAAAGTGTCACAAGTCTTTTTCTAATTTCCTTTTGATTGCTGACTTCTTTTGGTTTTTACTTCTTCCAGGTTTCTTCAAGTTTGATTCTGATTTGGGCTTATCTTGCAGCTGTTACTTATTTTAATAGCTTCCACATGAATTGTTACCAAGGATTGTCGATGTACTTCATCTTTTCATGTGTATTTCCTGACTCGTAGTCATCGTGATAGCAATCCTTATCTTGTTATTCTTCCATAGTTAGTGTTTATGTTTGAACATCTTATCTTCTAAGAAATAGATATGAAAGATATGTACAGGAACTATGTAAACATGGTATGTACAAGAGTTATGAAGAATATTGTTACCTTATCTTAGAAGAAGAAGTATGTTTTATCCTGCTTGGCCTTCTTTGAGGGTTCCCTTTCTTCGGCAACTGATGCTTCGTGTGTTTCCTTCCTTTTCTTTAACTCGAGACAATGATTCTTGTAGTGACCATATTTTCAACAGTTGAAGCATTGTATGTTTGACATACCTTTCTCTTGATTTGGTTTATTCTTTGAACCTTGTTGTGAAAGCTTGATCATCGTATTTATTTTGGGGTTTCTCTTTTTCACTAATCCTTGATTCTTCCTATGCACAACAAGTCCAAAGTTCTTCAAATGTGGGATACTCCTTTCTTGTGTTCATGCTTGGAGAAAATGCATCCCATGTCTTGGGAAGGCCATTGAGTACTATATTTACCAGTTCCTTCTATGAAATGATTTCTTCAATAGCTTTCAGTTGATCTCTTAACTAAGAGATTATCATAAGGTATGATGTTATGCTATCATCATCAATCATTTTCATGTCATAGAGCTCATTCTTCAGACTCATTACTTGTCCAATTTTTTTGACTGAGAATATGTTTGTTAGGGCATCGTTGTTATCGGACAAATCGGTATGTGCGGACACTAACAGATCTCCCTAGATCCACCTGGATCTAGAACAAAACAGGACATGACATGACTCTTTCCCTAAGTTATGACCATTGAATTAGCTAGTAGGGAGAAACAAATAGAATACCTTTGTATCGCTTCCTAGGGTCTCTGTTGCTCTCACTTCACTCCGATGCTCTTGTGAGATCAAGACCAAGACAACACAAACCAACCAAAGTGAAGATAGAAAAATATATTCAATGGTCAACTTATGTATATGATCAAGGAATTACACAATAAAGTAAGAATGACTTTATGGGAAAAGGACATATCATTGTGTCATATTAATCTAAAGTAGAAGATACAACCTGATCGCCTTCATGTCGCAAGCTTCCTTTCGGTGGCTCTTGGCTCCAACACACACACTTGCTCGATCCTTGTATGAAGAAGATCCAATTCCTCTTGATAGACTTGCTAGAGTATCCAAGCTCCTGTTCAAGCTAGGTCCTTCACACAATTCTTTCACCAATTCTCCAATGAATCTTGCTTAACCTTTTCCATGAGAATTCCATCAATATATAGGAAAGAATGATATGGTTACTTGGATAATAATGATCCCACAATATCAGGGAAACCAGTAAAAGGATAACCATTCGAATGCCAACCCATTCTACTAGAAGATTCCCTTCTAGAACCATCGAGACTTCATCTTTTTCCAAGCTTGAGAGCAAGTTCGCACCCTAGATATGTAGCACAATGTGAGAAGTTCGCACCCTAGCTAAAGGCAGCCTACGAGAATGGGTCATTCTCGCACCCTAGGATATAAGCAACCTGCGAACTCTCTTCAAAAGTATGTTTTCTGGGAAGAGATGAATGTCACTTTTCTTAGGAGAAAGTTCTTATTAGGAGCCTGAGTACACCATCATCAATACATCATCAATATGACCAAAATCATGGGTAATAGAATGCCCCCCAAAGTATGAGGCCGGAATCACTGACAGCCGAAATACTTTGTAAACTGCGTGTGTGTGTCAGAAACCAGGAGCGCACCTAATTGAAAACCTGCAAACAACCAATCATCTGTAGAATATCATATTAATTCTAAGGTAGGCATTCCCATACTCACATCACAGATGGATGACATTATAAGCATAAGTCATGGCCACCAATTATACACTGTGGATCCATGCCGTCAAAATATAGCATAGCCACCAGGAATACACTGTGGATCTATGCGAGAAAATTCAAATTGAGACGACATAGCCACGAGACATACAAAGTGGATCTATGTGTCTTAGATTATACATATTCCATTGCAACCTGGACAAAGAGATGATATCCAGGGTCTTCAATCCCGTCGCCCAGAAGTACGAATCTAACCATGTGATTACATGTGTTGAAGTCGAGCATGGTAGAAACCACTTGATTACCGATCATTGATGAAACCGTTAACAAGTGCGAGGGAAATCACCATTAATGGCAATGACTCCCAAGGTACATTAGTACAATCCACCGAATGTGAATGAATGAATTGAAGTCGAACATCCGAAGGAATCTTTCGATCAGAGGTCAATGATGTAAACCCACTGTCGAAAGCGAGGAAACCTTCCATTGAGACATGCAAGTTCCAAGGTACCAAATAATTTCTAAGTCTTGTTTTCGGATAATGAGTTGAAGTCGATGTAACAAAACTCGTCACAGGAGGGCCTTGATGTATCCCCCATCAATGACACGAAATGAGTAACAGATTTTGAAGGTGAAATAGAGTATGATGTAAGTTGGACTCAATGCAGGGAAGGCCGACACGGAGAGAATGGACAACTTCATATGGCCGAGTCAATAGAGGTTTCAGATGAACTTCTCTTCAACATATGAATGAAACGACCAATGATTTGGAAGCATTGACTCAGAGATGACACAAAGTATTACCTTGTAGCAAATCGAATGAAAGACAAATGGATTTCCCAAACCGGCATCAAATAATGAACAGGGGGGTGTCATGTTCAAGAGTGACACTTACTGCCAATTAATATGAATACGAGAACACATCCCTTTCCCAAATTTTCCCCCACCATTTCTGGCGAGTACCTCTTTATTTTTACGCAAGCTTGAGGAGGATAACATATGCTTGTTGATATAAGATCATCCTTTGGAGTATGTTTAACGAACCCTAGGAAGGAGTGGTTCGGTCCCATTACGGGTCTGTTGATGTTTGTTTAACGAGTCCAAAGATAGAAAACTCGAAGTTTTTTCATGATTATAGAGTCTGGAAAAACACTCAAAACAGAACTCTCTCAGTTCCTTTTTCGTAAAATAGTTTGATGAGACCGAAAAAGAGATAAATTATTGCCCAACAGATGCTTTCTTCAAATACTTTATCGAGCGTGAAAATAGCAAGGTCGCTCAGCTATATTTTCATGTTTAGAGAGTCTAAAAAGAGCTTAAAGGAGACTCCAGGGGGGTTATTTTTTCGTATAACCTTGTTGAGCCTGAAAAAGTGATAAAAGTGTGCTCGATCGCGTTCTCATGTATTTTTGAGCATGAGAACGGACAAAGACCAAGCTCGAGGTTTTGTACAAAAACCATAAAAAACAATCAAAACATGTGATGAAGAAGAAAAAATGTATCCACATCCCTGTGCATGAACATCGAAGTCGTTACGGCTGCAAAAGTTGTACTCAAAAGGGCATTAAGCATTAGGTTTTAATAAATAAACAATTATAAAATCCAATAAAATGGTAAAAGTAAATATAAAGTGGTAAAAACTCTTTTTACCATATCATTTTAACTTTACCACTATTTAAGCCCAGAAACCCCTCTTTTACCCTTGAAATTCGGCATTCGATTGCGGGAGTTACGAGCATCCATTCGATGAACCGTCAGCGGTAGTGAGGTAGGATCTTTGTCCTCTACCTTTTCATGGTTTAATTTTTCATTTTCATTGGCAAAAAAAACACCATTTTGAGTTTGTTTTGGGGGCTATTATTGCGCTCAACCATTCTCATGGGTGAGCCACACGGGACCTGTGATAATGGGTTGTTCTCGCAGGTGAGCCCAAAGGCACCTGCAAGAACCTCGCACTGTGCCTAAAGGGCACCTGTGAGAACCGCAAAGTGTAAAATTGTTTTGAAGTTTTGCTCAATGAAAAAATACCAAATGTTGAACAGAGTTACTAATCTTCTTCTTGTGCTTCTTATGCAGGTATTTGGCCATCACCATGGTTCTAGAATGACGTGAAAGGGAGCACAAAGAACATAATTCCATTGCCGAAAATCATCCGGCCACCATTACCGCCTTACGTGACTGTTGTCTTCTGAAGTTCTTTCGTACCCCGAGCATGAGGGCCCAAGTTAGGTTATTGGAGTACCTTGTGCATATGTGGGATCTCGATCAACAAGTATTCCATGTAGGGGTCCACACATTGTCCTTGGATATTGAGGACATTTAATTCTTGACAGGACTATCATGGCATGGGTACCACGTGAGCCTGACTGGTAGCAGAGGTGGTGGGCTGCCTATGAGTGAGTATTGTCGCTTGCACTGTGTTCCAGAGGCAGAGAGGAGCAAAGGGAAAGTAGTTATTTGGGGAGTGCAGAATTTGACCCTTCACACTATTTTTTTCACCATTTCTCACATGGCTAGGAGCTCCACTCCTCACATGGCTCTCTAGAGCTACTTTCAGTATGCCATAGAGTGTACCGAGCCTCGAGTTTTTAAATGGGTAGATGCAGTGCTTCGTAGCATGAAGAGGAAGTTGACCAAATGCAGATGAGGCGACCTGAAGCAATTCGGTTACGGGTCTTTGTTATTGTCCTTCTTTCTCGAGAGGGTTCCCTTATTGATGCTACAGGTTGAGTGGGATTTACCAGCTCCAACAAATCCAAGAATGTTGAGATGGTGTCAGCTCATGGCCCGACACGTAGCTGGACCAATTATCAAATATGATGATACCTTCTTCGACTGGTTGCGACCACAAATGTTGATGGTCGATGATTATGCTTATGCTAGGTTGGATTTCCAAGGAGATCCAGACTTGGTCCTGCCCGAGGGTGCTCAGTGGGGGGAACTTGGTAATAAGTACACAATTTTTTCTTTTTAAATGTTTTTGTGAATTTTATCATATGCAAATCTTTTTTAATGTTCGTCCAAGGTCTAAAAACAAAATTCTTTTCGATGAAATAGATGTGGGACCTTACCGACCTCTTGGTACTTCTCCTATTCAGCGGCGAGGAGAGGTAGCACCAGTTCCATGATGGGATGCCGAAGATTATGAAGCGGTGGAACAAAACCTAGAGGGTTTGACAGTAGATATTCTGGACATGCCTCTTGGAGAGGTTCCACGACGTTATCAGCGTCATATAGTAGGAGTTTTAGAGTCCATTGGCCGACTACTTCGTAGGGTTTCTCGGGCAGTCGTGTGTTACCATGAACATCACACATGACGTCATTTTGTAGAAGCTATGAGCTTCAGATTTTGAAATTTTGGTCCTCAGACAAAACTTTTTGTAAAAAACTCTTTTGATCGTTATATATACATACGGATTCTACCAGTCTATATTGTATTGTGTGAAAATTGATGTGATTGATTTATAAAATGATCCAAATGTCTGTCTAATACATAGTTATCCAATGCATCAGTTAATGTATTTAGACATCTAGGAATATGTTGATATTCAATATAATCAAAATAACGTTCCAAGAGGCGAATTCGCAAATACACACGTAACAAAGTAGGACTTCAAATAGTATAGACATTACTTAACTATAGTACTACAAGATGCAAATCGAGTCGCACAACCAAATGACGGATTCCAAGCAAGATAGCATCAATCAACAATTCGATAACGGTGCTATACTCTGCAATATTGTTGGTTGCATGGCTGAGACACACACCTCGTAAAGAGACAAGTTCATTTGTAGGGGCGTAAATTGCCCATGCAGCGGAAGCAAGGTTCTGAGTACTACGGCTAGCACCATCAGTGAAGCCAATGTAGGGTAGTGAAGACTCTGACATCTGGAAATCAAACACAATGTCACATAAGGGCAGAGACCAGATAACGACAAAAGCAAGCTAGAGTAGCCCAAAAGAAGTATGATACAATAAAAATATAGGTACTCGTGCACAAGTGATCTTATGCATAGTACTTCTTCAAGTACAACCCATTTCTGGGTTCACTCAAAGGGATACCATCATAATATACTAACTCATAAGCCCCTTTTTCCAAAACTCGTCTCACGATGTAAGGACCTCGCCACATGGCTTCGACTTTTCCAGCTCCTAGCATATCTCGATCTTGTTCATAGAGGAGAACAATATCTCCTTCAGAGAAAATGCGAGGCTTGATATGTTTGTCGTATTGGGCCTTGACACGTTTTTTCTGAGCTTTTATGACTAGGGTAGCATCGCGTCGAGTTTCGTCTAATCGCATAAGATACAATAGACGTTCCTCTTCAGCAAAAGTGTTTGGTAGGAGTTCAACAGCTAGTTTCAAAGAGGGTATCTCGCATTTAATCAGGATAATGGCTTCCAAACCATAGACTAACCGAAAAGGTGTAAACCCAGTAGCGAACTTGACGGATGTCTGGTAAGCCCACAATGTCGAAAATAACATTGTGTGCCAACTTGTTTTGTGAATCCCTATCATTCGTCGGAGCATAGTTATGACAAATTTGTTAATTGCTTCGACTTGGCCGTTGGCTTGTGGGTAATAGGGCGTTGAGTTTTCATGGCGAAGACCCAAATTTTCAGTAAGTTCGGACATCATGAAGTTTCGAAAGTGGCTACCGTGATCAGTGACAATAGCCTGGGGGACACCAAAACGAGCTATGATGTGATTAAAAATGAATAATGTTGTGGTCTTTCCAATGTTGTCAAATGTCGGCATTGCCTCGGCCCATTAAGTAAAGTAATCTACGGCTACAATAATGTATCCATGCCCCCCGACTGAGTGGGGGTGACATGTCATGAAATCGATGCCCCATTTCGTAAAGGGACCAACGGAGACCACAGGGTGAAGAGGAGCGGGATGTGACCGGATCTTATGATTATAGGTCTGGAAAGCATGGAATTTTTGAACGACGATGATGTAGTCATTAAATAAAGAAGTCCAAAAATACCCTGCTCGTAAGATCTTCTAGGCAGTAGCATACCCAGACATATGACCACCACAGGCTCCAGAATGGAAGTCATTCAGAGCTTTCTCGGCTTCGTCGAATGTTAGGCAGTGTCGAAAAACTGAGTCAATCCCCCGACAATAAAGAGTATCCCCGAGGATAATATATTGATGGGCTTGGTAGCGTATTCGACGTCGGTCAGTACTGGACAAAGTTGGTTGGAAAGTCTGGGTTTGGAGATATATGATGATATCACCATACCAAAGATCATCAGTGTTGATGAGGAATAGGGATTCATCGAGTAATGAATCAACTGCTACATTTTCCGTTTCAGAATAGGGAAATTCGCATATCAACTCAGCAAACACTAAGGACTTCTTGGACTTGGCACGTTCGAATTCCAAGTCAAAATCCTGGAGTATCACGATCCATTTGGAGTATTTTCCCCCTAGCAATTGACGTGTGAGAATGTGTTGCATAGGGTTGCATTTAGAAATCACTGTAGTCTAACGCGAGAGGATATAGTGCCAGAAGCGTTGGGTAGCTTGGACAACTGCCAAGGCCAGTTTTTCGACATGTAAATACTTGATTTCAGTAGGCGTCAAACTTTGACTCAAGTAGTAGATAACATGTTCGTCGTTAGCATCATCCTATTGGATGAGAACCATACCAATGGTGTAATCCGAGGTGGCAAGGTAGAGGAAATAATCGTGACTGTAATCGGGGGGAAAGAGAAGTGGAGCACGTGTTAGGGAAAATTTCAAAGCTTCGAAAGCATTGTTTGTGATGGTGTCCCATATGAACTCAGACCCCTTTTTTAGGAGCTGCGTAAATCCATGAGTTATCTCGGCGTAATTTGGGATAAAACGATGAAGAAAGTTTGCTTTCCCCTGCAAACTTTGTAACTGGCGAAGTGTAGAAGGAGGAGGGATATTAATGATCACGTCAACCTTTAAAGGATCTACCCTGATCCCTTGACGCGAAACAATAAAGCCTAGAAGTCGATCGGATTCCATGCAGAAAACAAACTTGTCAGGATTCAAACGTATACGGTAAAACCGACAGTGGACGAAAATGGCTTGGAGGTGGGTTGGATAATCGACTCGACGCATTGAGTGAGCAGGTAAATCATCCAAATATGGTTGCACGATGTGCTTGATATCATGGAAAGCATAAGACATAGCGCGTTGAAAAGTTGCGCCAACGTTCTTGAGACCGAAAGGGAGTTTCTGATAGGCAAAATTACCCCAAGGACAAATAAAAGCAGTCTTATGTTGATCCTCGAGAACAATGTTGATTTGATTTAACCTAGAGAAACCATCCATCAGAGAGAAGATTTCACTTCTGGTGCAATCGTCGACAATCTGATCGACGAAGGGGGTAGGAAAGTTGTCTTTGGGACAAGCTTTGTTGATATCCCTATAATCAACACATACACGAATTGTGCCTTGTTTCTTGTTGATCAGGACAAGATTGGAAACCTAGTTAGTGAGGGCCACCGGGTAAATAAAGCCGGATTTGAGAAGTTTCTCGACTTTGAGCTTGATAACAACTGCTTTACGTGGGTGAATTGGACGAAGGCATTTCTAGACGGGTTTAACATCGGGGTATGTCTTGATCTCATGTATTACAATGTCAAGGTTGATACCCGACATTTCTTCGTAGCTGCAGGCGAAGATGTCACGAAACTCTTTGAAAAGGGATGTGTAGGTGATGATTTCGTCAGGGGAACACGAATATCCGATATGGACATTTTCGACAATTATAGGTTTGATGGATATGTCGAGGGGAATAGTGGGGGAGATATTGCTTAAGTTCCCTTCGGAAAACACATCGTGTGTGGACTCGGGAACGGTTGAGATGACGACAACGGTCGACGGGGTTGAGATCCATTGGTAGTTCTCAATGGTATGTTGCTCCAGGAAGAGGATGGAACGATGATGTCCATCATCCCAAGGGGTGTCCTCCCTGAGAGACATGATCATCTCATCTGTGGGAAAAATGACATGGAAGGGATCTGGAGACAACTCACCAATAGAGGGGGCAGAAGGTGTTGTTGATTGAATGGCCTGATAGGAGGATTCAATCGGACTTAACAACATTTCGTCGCCGTAACAAAGATGATCTCCAGGGTCAGGTACTATCCAGGGGTCGTGAGACGCAGGAATTCCGTGAATTGAGGTGGAGATCATGTTGATTGAAGCAACAGACGAGCGTGGAACACTGGGAGGTGGAATGGGGAAAGTACCCATTAACGAAGAGTCTTTAAGAAGGCCTACACTGACGTTCTCATAACCTGGTGGGGTTTTAGCGATGAACGATACATTTCCAGTACGAGTATCGGAGTTAAAGAAGGCTAATTGGTCAACGGTGACTACCTTCCCTTGATGTGGGAAACGTACCACACAAAAAAGGGTCAACACAACTGTGCGCATGGAATCGATCTAGCTGCGGCCAACCAAAAGATTGTAATCAAGAGGAGCGTCAAAGAATTCCACTTTGACTTGGAACGTTTTGCCTTCTAGCGTGATTGGAAATGAATGAAGGACACCGTAGGGTTTAAAATTGGAGCCATTGAAGGCTTTGAGAGTGTTCTGGGATTCGTTCAAAGAAGGAGAGCCAATGGATTTCCAACAAGTAAGAGACATGACACACGTCGAGGAACCCTCATTGATAACGGTTCGACAAATGTTTTTGTCAGAGACAATCACTTGGATTTGGAACGCAAGTTGAGGGGGTAACCTTGGAATGTGGTCTTCCAAGTCAAAAATTATTAAATTCGTATCCGTTGGGTCGATTCCATCGATAGCTTTCAACAATGCCTTCCATTGCATGGGACATCTTTGAAGGACTTCGAGGGATAACATCGTAGAAGGTGTTTGGGTTATATCTTCAACAATGTTGTAGTTCTGGGCAGCACAAGCATGAGGATTGAAAGTCAATTTCCGAACGACACCCTTTGGGGGGGGTCAAAGAGCTATGTTGAGGCTCGGTCGTTCAAGATGAAGAGGACCATTGGTAGGTGGAGTCGCAGGAGAGGGTTGTACCAATGAAGGAGGGGGGTCATCAACCTTCTCTTTAGAGGGAGGATAATATTTGGCTCGAGTGGTGAGTGCAATGTCGTTTTGCTTTGAATCGCCAGTACACATCAATACATAGGATGTAATAGAAGATGAGGGTTGGTCATGAATGACCACTTGAGCCTGTGTTGATATGGGAAGGGTTGGGACAAAATGGTTGGGGCAGGTGATTTTGGGGCTCCTTGAAGGAACTTAGTGACATCGGCGTGTCGTGGACAATCCTTTGTGTAGTGATCATCACCACAGATAAGACAAGGGTAGCGAGGTTTGCACTTATCCTGATCGTCAACAGGTGGAGTTTTGGTTCGCTTTGATTGAGGAGTATTTTTGTCCTCCTTATTCTTACCCCTTCCCTTCTTGGATTTGTTTTTACCGGATGGGGTAGACTGAACTGCATTTAACTCAGAAGTCTTGCCGGTGGGAGGGGCAGGAGACGAAGCATTTTGAACATTAGAAGAAGTGGGTTTGGGGTTGGTGCTTGAGGCGGAATGTGGTTGGGCATGGAAAGTGCCAATCACACCGTCGACTGCATGAGAAGCAGCTGGAGTAATTGAAGTGGCGGAAGTGGAAGGATGAGGTGCGTTAGGTAGCAAGTCGTAAAGGGTACCCGTTTGTGAGTAAATGAGGTCAAGGTATTGATCACAACTGATGGCCTATTGTTCTGTGACCACTCCACCCATGGAGATGTCACGACCAATGTCATTCAAAAATGATTTTGTGAACCACTCTGCCAGCAACTGATCAGGGACTTCGACTTTAATGAGACGTCATCTCCATTGCCACTCATGAATGTGATCGGATATATGAATGGCTTTGTTTTGTTTGAAAGAACTCAAAATATTGGTACCCATTTCATAATGGATTGGTAACTGGTAGTGGGTGAGGAAAGCCATAGCTAGGGTGTTGAAGTCAGCGAAAAACCCTCATGGTAATTCTATATACCACTTCGCAGCAGAACCTGTGAGGGTCCGTTGAAAAAGACGTAAACGCATAGAGTCATCCATCAACGAGTTGGATGAACACCAGAAGTGAAAATTCATGACGTGATTGTTCGGGTCCTCTCCCGCTTTTCCATCGAATTTAGGGATGTTCGATGGTATCTTGGCTGGTATAGCATGCCATTGGGGAGAGTGACGAATTGGATCATTCAAAATCCTCGACAAGTCTGGGAGATCCAAAGTGGCTAAGAAGGGTAACTTTTGATTCACATGCGGGTACTGGTGGCTTTGGGGAGGAATCCCCATCGACAAACCAGTAGGACCATAAGCAGGTTTCATATAATGTGAAGACCCAGGCAGATTTGGTGGTGGTTGTAGAGGATAGTAGCTCATGGGATTGTATCCTGGAATAGGGATGTGAGTTTGAGCATTCGAGCCCCAAATAGGATTGGACGTACCTGGATATGGTTGGCCTATACTAGGGGGTATAACAGATGCAGTTGGAAGATGTTTCCCCCCAGTCGATTGAGGAGTATGTTGTATCAACTGATTCCAATACTGAGCCAAGGACAGAGGTATGTTTTGTCCATAGGGTGGGGTCGACAAGGTTTGTCCTCCAAACGGGGGTTGTGTACCAATTGGGGGCAATGTTCCAATTGGGGATTGTGTTCCAATTGGGATGTGCGTTCCAATAGGAATTTTCCCACTTAGAGGGGGTTGATTCAAACCTCCCTGGTGAAATTTTCCACCAACAGGAATCTGGTAATTTGGTGTGAATGATGGAATAGTGACACTAGGATTAATACTACCAGTAGAAGACGAGAAAAGTCCTCCAAAAGGGGGTTGAGGAAGTGTCAGAATGAAACCGTGAAGAGAATGCCTAGAAGAAGAGGGACCACCAGGAGTGTCGGACGGGGTTTGCGGAGGAGTTGAAATGAAAGCATTCAACACATGGTATCCGAGCGGTAGTGTCGGGGTGACACTGGGCGTGAGCGGTGTGCCAATGGGGGCTTGAATAACCGTGGTAATCCCGATGTGAATACTCGTAGTATTTGTGTGATGGGCCATTTCTATAGGGATGGTCAATATGTGGTCAGATCGCGGGGTGTCCGTACCAGGAAAATAATAGGCAGTGGTAAAAGGTACTGTCTCTGGGTTAGAGGTTTCGGAAATCACAGGTGAGATGATGGCTTCAACGCCTGATTTTGCACCAAAAAGGTCCCGTCTAAAAATGCCCGCAGACCAAAAAGGATATTGGCCTTCTATGCTTGGAAAGGGTCCAACCATTGATCCAGAAGACACAACAACTAAGTCTCCGGAAGAATTCAGTCGCATAAATTGTCTCTCAGAATCGAGGTGAAGTCGAAATTCCTCTCGAGTATTGGTAATTCGGAAATGTTCTAGAGAGTCAGTGAGTTCCACTTGTGGTGTGGAAACGTCTTGGACTTCACTCTGTTGAGGAGAGCCCTCATGTGAGCTTGTAGAAAGAGGTTGAGAACCTTCCAGATGCTCTAGAGATAAACCCTTCATTCTACATGAACGACGTGGAGGATCTATTGTGAATGAGTTACAACCTCATGAAGAAAATCTTATGGTCAACTTGGGTAAACAACAACACGCACTAGTAAACAAAACCAAGCAAACAAGACCTTCTAATTCCGAAGTTACTAGTTGGTGATGAAATCCAACGTCGCAACAACGAGACGAGAAGGGGCTAGGCTAGGGTGGAAAAGTTACGTTGACGACCTGCTTAACGGACTTACACCCTGGTGCAAGATCCCACACATAATCGTGGGTATACCCTCCAAGGAGCCCGAGTGAGTTTGGCCAACATTGATTCCAGGTACCGTGAAGACTTGCCCCTTCACAATCACCTTGTGTAAGACCCTAGAAAGGCAGGCCACTAAGGTTACCACCAACAACAATAAAGCCTGGGGGGATAGTCGATAGTCTGATCCACACGCAAGGGCAGGGTATCTAGCCCAAAATCAACTCAAGAGGCTTCCACTCATCATTGTGGGTATACCTCCAAGTGACCCCCGTAATACATGCAATCTCTACACCGATATCAACAAAGCAGGGTGAGTAACTCTGTCAATATCAATGCGACCTCGTGTTTGACCCTTGTGTGAGAAGGGCTTCCCAGGACAAAATGTTGTAAATGGAATTTGACACTCCTTAACACAAGATGCTATTGTGTGTTTTGTGCTTTGGAGAGTGTATCTCTCTACCTGTTCCAAAGCGCTGGCCTAGCTAAATGTTGGTGTAATAGAGTCCTAGAAAAGAGTTACTAGTTAAATTTTACAATTGTGCAATGTTATTAAGGGTTGTTGTTACTCAAAGGAAGCGGAGATGAAACTGATGTTGTATGAGACTCTGACCCAACGATGCATAGATAGGAATAAAATATATCAATTTTCATTCAATGAATTCTATGTACAGGAGGGAAAGAGAAGTTTTCTGGACCAATCTTAAACTATGATACACAATTTCCTTTAAAATGCAATTGCAACGAATCACGCAATAATAACAATTCTCTATTGTTTCTTTTTCAATAATTTCAACAATTGATTTTCAATGTTTTCGAAAACGAAAAATGCTTTTGAAAGAAAAACGTTGTTCACTTTTCAAAAAGGACCTACACCATGATGGTGAAAGTGAAGAAAACCAAAAACTAATGAATCAAGCAATAAACAAAAACCCAAACCAATCTTTCAATGGAAACAAAAATAACAAGCAAACCAAACTAGTCTTTTCAATTGTGTGAGAAAAGTAATCTTGCAAATAATGGGCAAAAGAAAAGGACAAAGAATCTCAACTTTCAACCGATCGCTGGTTCTTAACCAATCAAGCACTCAGATTCCAAAATTAGAGAGTATATCTTTGCTAAGAAAAGTCAAGAAATGAAAGTCAAGAGAAGATGGACAAGAAGAGCCTTTGATTTCCTAAGACTAATCATGCACACAATCCGAAGACAAGAAAACATCAACCAATGGTCCAAGAAGCTCTTTTCAGGCACCTATACTGATCTGGGCAGCTGAACATGCAAAAATCTTAAATCCAAAATTTTGAAAAGAGGGTTCGCAGGCTAACAGTGTTACACAGTGCGAGAATGAGTCATTCTCGCAGGCTAGCTTTGAGCAGAGTGTGAGAACCTCGCACTGGACCTAAAAGAAAAGTGAGAACTCACAGTATTCTCGCAGGCCACTGTGGGGTGTAGTGCGAGAATGTATGAAACTAAGCAAATTTTTTGAAAAAGACAAAAAAATTTGAAGGGGCTTCTAGACTCAGAGGTTCTATCAGGGTATCCTGAAGACTCAGAGATTGATATGAATGGAGAAAGGTAAGGCAAGAGCAAATGCCCAAGGAAAAACACCAAAAACCATAAAGAAAACGAGCTTCAATCCCCAGTGGAGTCGCCACTTTTGTTATCGGACAAATCGGTAGGTGCGGACACTAACAGATCTCCCTAGATCCACCTGGATCTAGACCAAAACAGGACATGACATGACTCTTTCCCTAAGTTATGACCATTGAATTAGCTAGTAGGGAGAAACAAATAACATACCTTTGTATCACTTCCTAGGGTCTTTGTTGCTCCCGCTTCACTCCTGTGCTCTTGTGAGATCAAGGCCAAGACAACACAAACCAACCAAAGTGAAGATAGCAAAATATATTGAATCGTCAACTTGTGTATATGATCAAGGAATTACACAATAAAGTAAGAATGACTTTATGGGAAAAGGACTTATCGTTGTATCATATTAATCAAAAGTAGAAGATACAACCTGATCGCCTTGATGTCACAAGCTTCCTTTCGGTGGCTCTTGGCTCCAACACACACACTTGCTCAATCCTTGTATGAAGAAGATCCAATTCCTCTTGATAGACTTGCTAGAGTCTCCAAGCTCCTGTTCAAGCTAGGTCCTTCACACAATTCTTTCACCAATTCTCCAATGAATCTTGCTTAACCTTTTCCATGAGAATTCCATCAATATATAGGAAAGAATGAGATGGTTACTTGGATAAGAATGATCCCACAATATCAGGGAAACCAGTAAAAGGATAACCATTTGAATGCCAACCCATTCTTCTAGAAGATTCCCTTCTAGAACCATCGAGACTTCATCTTTTTCCAAGCTTGAGAGCAAGTTCGCACCCTAGCTATGTAGAACAGTGCGAGAAGTTCGCACCCTAGCTGAAGGAAGCCTACAAGAATGGGTCATTCTCGCACCCTAGGATATAAGAAACCTGCGAACTCTCTTCAAAATTATGTTTTCTAGGAAGAGATGAATGTCACTTTTCTCAGGAGAAAGTTCTTATTAGGAGCCTGAGTACACCATCATCAATACATCATCAATATGACCAAAATCATGGGTAACAGTCGTACATATTCTTATATGAGTCAAGATGGGAGATGTAGGGTATCAAGTGGTCTTTTATAGAGTCCACTATGATACTCATGGCATTGATGTCATTGTCTTTGAACTTCTCCATAACTGCAATGTTCTGAGGTTCCTTCTCTTTTCCTTCTTTGAACTGTGGTTCCACGATCTTTCCTTTCACGATATCCAACACTTTATTCTTGGCAAGGATGAGGTAAATCCTTTTCTTCCACACTCTGAAGTTAGAAGCCCCTTCTAACTTGTTTTTTGACTTCATAGAGTAAGTGATAACTTCTTTGACTTGGTGAAATTTTGACCAAAAACTCAAACTTGACGTATAAGATTGTTGAGAGTAGAAGGAGATGCACTAGGCTAGGGTGCACTAGGATATCCATATATTAGGTTAATATCTTCATTTAAGGTGCCTTAATAAGAGGGTTAGGTTTTCATTGTTGTAACAAAACCTGGTTTCAACTGCAACTATAATTGATCAAATCCTCCCAATCTATCTTCCAGCGGTTAGACTATCCGAAGATAGCATGGATCCATAACCTATTAGAAAGTAATAGATGTGCTCATTTAGCCATAGACAATATAACAATATTGTCACCCAACCATAGGACAAAGCCACCCTCAAGCACATTAACCTTGACAGAGAATGATTCCGAAAGAAAACCAATAGACAACCAAGGCTAATGCATCAAGAAAAGATAACCAAGACTGATCAGAAAGTCAAACCATAACCAATATAAATTCCAAGCCTAAACCAGGAATACATATTGTAGTAGTTTGTGACTGCAACTTCTCCCAAGACTTGTGCACTTGCCCAGTTTCTGTAGTGCACACTTCTTCACTGCTGAAATTTTGAGTTGTGTGTACAAAATGTGGTCTAGCTACTTGTATTTATAATGTTTTCCTAAGTTGTTTGGTCCAACTTCTCATTCGGGAGGCTAAATAACTAATATTAAATATTTCCTTGAGCCAAATTGTCTTGTAGGGTTAAGTTTTATGCTTTAGGGTTCATTCTTGCTTCCCAGAATATTCTATTCTCATCAAGGTTACACGTGGAGGTAAATACCTCTCGCAGCTACCATAATATCAACAATTTCATGGCCGAGGGCAAGTTCTCTATCTCTACCATGGGTATTGAATGAGTGAGAGCCATTAGGATTCTCTCTACTCACCACAACACTCTCTCAGCCTCTCTGGATGGGGGTCCTCCTGCAGTTTCTAGTCCTCCTACTAGTCTGGCCTCTGGTCGAGGACAACACCTGGTCCTGGAAAAGTCAGCTGCTCAAACTGGTCCCACATATGTATATAGCAAATCATTAAGTTAGTACTTTGACATTGACATAAAAAGGATAATATTTAAAAATTTAAAAATTAAATAACTTAAAAAAAAAAATTGTGTTTACCTATCTTGTCGCGCTCCTTGCCAGGGAGCATGGGCATGTCGGGATCCCTTAGGAAACTAACTCTTCCATATGGATAATCCTCAAACAAGAGAATCCGACATGCCCAAAAATAACAAAATTTGTCATCAAAAGCCTCACGGGTTATCCCTCTACCTTGTCTAGGAAACAAAGATGCCCACATGCACAATGTCGGAAAGGAGGAAATATGCCCTTTATTGTCTCCCTTAGGCTAAGACTAGGCACTCTCGAAGAAGAAGAAAGCACACAATATTGTTCCAAACCTGAAGTTCTTGTTCGTCCGCCTGGGACAGTATGTGAGTTGTTTCTTCGTGCATGTAAACATGGTAGTACTCTAGTAAAAAATGATGGCATCCAAACATTGAACTGCACAATGAATTTGTGCACAAGAGGCCTGATGGAGTGTTGCAGATCCTGTGATCCACCAAATCATGAAGAGTACAATTTGAAGATGGAGAATGATGATCTTGTGTATCAACACTTGAGATCCTAATTTCTCGGTACCAGCTTCACAATACATCCTGATGTAGTCCTCTATGTTGTATTTCCCTGGACAAAAAGTCCTCAAATTGATTGATTCCCCCCTCCTAGAGAGGTTGGTCAAAAAATAGATATCCTTTGCCATTAGAGTCAGTGGCTGACCCTATAGCATGAATGCCTCTACATCTAGATGCCAATACTCTACCAAATGGTTCAATAATATAGTTTGTTGCCTCATGAATGGACACTGGAATAACATCCACATGCCACATTGTTTCAGCATAGCAATGGCCCCGGGGTCCTTATCTACCAAGATGTCTAGTTCCTCATGTTCCCTTTCTCACCAATGCAAATACATCCTGTTGCACAAAATTTGGAACGGATTATCCCTTGTTGTTATTTTTTTTAACATTAAATTTGGTGTACGCGGGCTTCCTTGAAGACAGTCGTGTATGTACGCAGGCTAAGTGTTAATTTTCCTGCGTACATATGCGGGTTGAGCATGGAAAGTCTGTGTACATGCGGACCCGACCCTTTTACAAGGGCACGTGCCTCCCAAAAATGAAATTAATCATGAAAGGATGCATAAAATTGAAAGAGAGAATTGTTTGTACTTACATGGTCCAAGTGTGAGGGTTTTTCATCCACCGTATATCCTTGATTTTGCATTTTTAGGAAGAGGGTTTTTGACCTTTTTGGTTATTTTCCAAATTGCAATGGTTAAAATGAGTTGTGCACCTCTATTTATAGACTTTTTGGCCCTTTTTTTACTAATTTGGTACCCTTTTTCCCCTTTCTTGACTTGGTATCTACTTAAGTTATCTTTTGAGATATCTTTGGGTCTTTCTGATGAACTTGTTATTTTAGTTTGGTGTTTTTCTTCAGATGGGTTACGCTTATATCACCCCATGGTAAAACTCATTTTTTCAACTATTGCATATAGGTTAGGTTTTCACCCCCTACATTTTGCATATTGTTGAATTTTATACTTTTCCATAAGATCGATCCCACCGAAGTGTGCCACAAAAAATTCTCGACTACTTTAGAAGTGTCATAATTAGGTGGTAGAGCCTTCCTCTACATGGATGCCCTAGGTAGATCTTTTGTTGAATTTTTTGTTTCCATGCTGTGAGTTTTATCCATAGGCTTGGGATTCCTTTTTAGTCCTGCCATGGTTACATATTGAAGCCTCATTCTTCTTTCTAGTCATCATTCTTTGATTTACCCACAGGACTCCCTAACGAGGATGGTTTTTTGTCTTTCAAGATCACTTAAAATTCTAAAGAAACATATAATGAGAATTCATTTATTCTTTTCGGTCTCATCTGGATTACTTGAGAAAAGAAACCCCCATGGAATCTTCTTTAATCCCTTTTCAGACTCTCTAAAATTGAAAATATTGTCAAGCAATCTTGTTTCCCTTCATGCTCGCCAAACTCAAATTTGAAGGCACATCTGTCTAGCAGTAGTTTACCCTTTTTCTGTATGGATGGTTAATTTACAAATAAAGGTATTCCCTAGGAGCTTTGGTTCGCTGGGAGAGTATTCTTAGGTGTAAGTTTAACCCTTTTTCGGGCATGAGGGACTAAATTTTCGACAAAGGGACATTCTCATGGTTTTTGGTTTATCTCTTTTTCGGGGCTTGGATATTACTT
This sequence comes from Picea engelmannii, assembly GCA_009831015.1. NCBI lineage: Eukaryota > Viridiplantae > Streptophyta > Pinopsida > Pinales > Pinaceae > Picea > Picea engelmannii. The sequence goes on from ML785339.1 coordinate 1,117,235, forward strand.
ACGAAAAAGTAACCCCCTTAGAGTCCATAGTTACTATCTTTTCAAACTCCCTAAATATGAAAAGATCGTCGAGTGACCTTATTCCTTTCACACTCGTTAATTGGTTCAGAAAGAACATTTATTTGGCATAGACTTCTCGAAGCCTTATGGGCCTACAGAACCACCTGGAGGACTACTACAACTTGAACACCTAATGATTTAGTCTATGGAAATAGAGTGATACTACCCATTGAAACAAATATTCGGACACTAAGGACTGTAGTACAACTTGTGTTGGAACTACCAGAGGCTCAGAAACAAAGGTTGCTTCAAATCAATGAGTTGGATGAACTATGATAGGATGCCCCACATCAATCCACAATGATATGACATCAAAGGGAAAAATGGAATGATATGTTTATCAAGAAAAAGAAGTTTAAGGTTAGAGATTGGGAATTATTATTTGATTACGAATGTAAGGGCTTCATAGGTAAATTTTGCACAAAATGGCTTGGTCCATATGATATTGACACAGTCTATGATAATGGGGCCATTAAACTCTACACCATAGATGAAGACAAGATTCCTCTAATGGCTAATGGAAAAATAATTATCATATACCAGCGACCCTTATCAAAGGAATCATTTTTGAAGAAAATTACAAATGGATGGCCTGACAGTGACCTGGATATTGTTCCCGCAGGATAGTTTTTGTTTTTGTTCCTTCTTTCAAAAAACAAAAGGGTGTAAAAACTAGCCTAGATGGAACATCGAATTTTTTTGTTTTTGTGAAAACCAACCTAGGTGCCGCATCCAAATAAAAAAGATCAAGAAGGGAACTTTGCATATTTTATGATGGTTATGTCAGGATCCTTCTCAATAAATTTTAATAAATATTTTTTTCTCTCTAATAATTTTCTTCTTTTCAGGATACACGGAGGAGAACAACATTGCTTCCAACCTCTGTTGTTGCAACTAATGTTGTTGCAATTCCTTCTACTACAAATCTTGTTGCTACAACTCCCCATAACACAATAATCTCTATTGTCACAACTTCCATTGCTACAATTCCCATTTTCTATGATTTCCTTGGATGAAAGTCATGTTCCACAAACTTTGGTTGTTGCAACTATTCTTGTTGCCACTTCCCACCATCACAATTCCCCTTCATTTCCTCAGTTGAAACTCCATTTTAAGCCTTATCTATGGTAACTAACCCATTCCCTTGGCTTATACTCCACACACAACCCTCCTTCATTTCCAATAAAAATTCCCCAATGATATTTCCCCATTTCCCTCCCTTTTGACTACTATAACTTCATTGTTGTGACTCTCATCGTTGCAACCCTGCTTGCAGCTTCATTTAATTTTCCCACTTTTCACCTTTCCTTGCACCACCATCGCTTAAACTCTTGTTTTCATGGCTTCTCCCCTCTAACAAGTTTCAATAATTTCGTTTTGATTGTTGTAGATTCATTGTTACGACTTACGTCGCTGCAAATCTGCTCATAGATCCACTCTATTTTTCTCACTTTCCACCCACACTTTTCCCCTCCATCACCTATGCTTCAATTCATATTTACACCATAGAGATACACTCTTAGTGCTGCATTTTTTTCACTGCAACTCCCTATTGTTGCAACTCCACTTGCAGCTCAGATTTTTGAGCATCGAGGTTCCTATGATTCCGGTCGATGAAACCAACAATGTTGACACTACAATTTTAGCTAAGATCCATTGATGGGACCCCATCCTCCATGACCGAAATTATAAAAACATCATAACACAACCACTTAAGGTAAGACATGACAAGGTACGCATTCCTATCTGAATATGCCATAATTACGATTTTACACCCACCACCCTTATTGCCACAAATCCGAGCTCACCACCCAAAAATTCACATAGCCCTACAAACTAGAACACTTGGAGATAGAAAATTAAAGGATCCATGGGAGGCTCACTAATACGTATAGAACCAACTAAACCTATGCTACAATAAGTTTATGATAATATCGGACAAATCCTTAAGAAGGATGGATGGATGGAGTATGTGTTATTATTATGGGGATACGATGATAATGTCGCTCTAGAATTCACCTTGAATATTAGATTTGATCACTCCACAATATTGATAACACATGTAGAGGTCACAGAAGAAACAATAGAAGAATTCACAGGGATTCATTGCATGGGTGAGAGATGGCATAACCAAAGAACCTCGCAGCCAGAAGTCCTATGACAATTTATCGAGGTCAGAGAAGCATTAGTCAAGAAAGGGACATGTTTCAAATGGTGATATCTACCTCATCCATGGGAAGACCTCACTGTATTTTACCAACAATACTTCACTTGTGAAAGTCACTTCCACACCATCTATATTCAACACATTAATCTATTAGACCACCTACAACACAATCGGTTGATCAATATGCCATATTTCTTATTTAGGAAATTTTAGATAGTGGAGGCACTTGTCCATAGGGAGAAGAACCCTGGGAGGCTATGTCGCACCATGCCCTTATCAAATTATTGATGGAGCATGCACTCAACAAGGATGGTCGCATGTGGAATAGTATTGTCCAACCACCCATTCTCCTCAATGAGAATGAGGTTTCTTCACTTCAAGGGGCCTAACTGACAATACCCACATTCCTGGGACCAGATGAAATTGTGGCTACAACCCCACCAAAGAATGATCCCACATACATAATAGAATTGGTTGCTACAATTCCACAAAGAAAATCCAAAATAAAAGGAAGGGAAAAATATCACCATGCTGCAACACCGCTGGAAGCTGACCATAACAGTGATTTAGAGATAACGGCCAACAACCCAACAAAAAAACAATTGTGAGGGTTCAAAAGAAGGAAACCACCCATGCCAAATAAATGGAAAATAAAACATGAGGTTGCAACTTAGCACAAGAAAAGAAGGATTGTCGATCACATGGAATGGGTCAAGGAGGATCACTGAGAACCAAAACCCTCCCATGTTACACAAGAACCAGAGAAGGATATTGAACTCAAAACTGAAGAGGCCCTGGTTGACACACAAGAACTAGACCAGGTTCCTCTTGGAGAAGGCCTCAATGCTTTCCTCGCGACTTACACAGATAAGGATGATCTATAGGTCGAAACTCATACTATCCCATAAGAACCAATGGGAGGTCATTATCAAAGAAAAACCCCAACACAAGTAGAGGACCCATCACACTCTCCAATGCATAAGGAAGAGCACTAAGACAATTCAACATGTATAGATAAACTGGGGGCTCTCATTGATACAATGGGCGGAAAAATTGAGGAAGACAAAAAAGAAACAATGCCTATTGTTGAAACAAGCAGTGGAAATACTAAAACATCAAATGATGATAAGGAGTAAGAACTACAACCTGAGGCCCCTTCTAACACAAAAGAACTAGAGGGAGGCTCTCCAGGGGAATGGTCCACCCATTCACACAATTAACACAATGAAGAACAACAAGCAAAAGATGGCTCAAATTAAACATCGGATCAAGGCCTGCAGTAGTCACAACCACAAACTTCTACTTATATTAATCCTACATGGGTCAACATCCCTCACTCTCTACCAATTTATGCATCTTTGGTAACAAAGGACATAGCATTAAAAATGAAAAATTGGAAGCTTGGGTTTAATTTGAACATGCTTAAAGCAGACATTGAGGAACACATGGAACCTAAGAAATAAATTTACCCTACACCAAGTCCTCTTGTTTCAAGGGAACCATTTACTGGCTCAGAACTAAAGGGTGAGCCCAAGGAAACAAAAGAAATAGTTGTTTAAAGATAGATAAAAAAATAAATTGGAGTTCTTGTTGAACAACATATCAATGAAGAGAAAGAGGAAACTGAGAAGTTAACATGTATTATCAGTGACCCCCATGGTCACCCTAACTTCTCTAACAATGAGTGATCATGGTTTCATTATGACATGCAACAATTTTGGGTTGGGGGAGATGACGGGTGCCTAAAATGCCCCGTCTATACCTTTTTTCTTACCATTTTCTGTTAATCATTCCCTTTTTTATACTTACTTTACTGAGATCACTTTACTTATCACCAAGGTATGAATCCTTACCAATATGCCATTTTTACATTACTTTTTCATTATTCTTAAAGGAACTCATTGCTTTCATGTACTGATATTGCTACGTCGGAATAATACACCAACTATTGCAATATTGTCCTGCTGCAATTCCAAAAGTACCTTCAACTACCATGACTCCAGGTATGTTCACACTGCTACAACTTCGATACATCTGTCATTGCTACAACACCAAGACAACTGCCAACCTCGATCACGTTATCTGTTTCTGTGACTTCGGACAATGACTACAATTCAAAGGAATAATATTTGTTGCCATGATTCTCAGTTTACTGATCGCTATGACTCCAACACAACAATCAAAAATTTTATCTCATAGATGGGAATAAATATCCAATAGAGGAAAGCGATGGAAGAAAGGTAGGAAACCAAAAGAAAGAAAACAATTGTCTATCAAGTTAGCATGAGCTAATTCTTTTATAAATATTGGGAAAACTTTGTAACCCGATGAAAATTTGGATCCTCACAACTTTCCATCTGTCCCCTTGTATAATTTTAGATGATAGTCATATTCTATAAAAACCCCAGCTTCCCGAGAGCTGAGGGGGAGGAAATCGAGTAATTACATTTTGTTATTTTACCTTTCAGAAGTTCAGTAGTATAAATTTCTATCCATGCTTTCATTCATGCGTTGATGTATTGGTGATTGTATGATTCTTGTTTAGAGACTCAGTACCTTGCCTAAGGGGGTATGCCCCCCTCCTTATTAAGGTATTATCTATAATATTAAGGTTAGAAATTAACATTTTTGATCTGATCATTTTATTTTGTTTCTTCTTAAATTGTTGGAATTCTGGATTTTTAGTATTAATCATAGTATGCATCCTTTTTCTAATTTTTCTTTTATTCTAGAATAGTAGATTAAAATATTCGATTTCATGATCAACTCACTGTGATTCTAGTACACATAGGATAGTGTTGCAATTCATGTATGGTTTGATTTTCTAATTTTTATAATTCGTATTTTCGTGAGTTACGATTATGAGCAATCCTACAGTTTTCTTTGTTGTTACTTGCATCATTACAAGTTTATAATACATAGAGTTTCGTTGCTACAATTCTCACCACTGCAACTCAAGAGTGAGATTATTTTTGTGCTTCAACTTCGTTGTTGTAACTCACATTGCTACAACTCCACTTGCAACTGCACTTATTTTGTTTATTTTCTGATCCTATCTAGCTTATTCTTTGCAACTTTGGATTGATGTGATTAGATTAATATTCAATGAACAACCCCTTAATTATTGCAACACACAATACCTTCATTATACTCAAGTGAGTCACCAATAGATCATAGAATAATTTTTAATTCGACAAATGTGATTTTAATTCTTGTAAGTGTGATTTCAATTCTTGCAAGTGTGATTTCCATTTCAACAAGTGTGATTTCAATTCTTGCAAGTGTTATTTCAATTTCTGCAAGTGAGATTTTAATTCCTCTAAGTGCACTTTAATTTCTGTAATAGAAACTTAGGCCACAACATATCTTGGTTACTTAATTAAGTATATTAAATCTTTGAATTGTGACATTAAAGTGCTACAATGCCATATTCAAAACAACACTCTTCTTGCATAGATTTTGCACAACAGTTCACAAGTTCCACATGATCCCCATATTGATAATTCAATGTAATACCCTTCATTTGCTTACCAATTTAAATAGAAAGTAATTGAAATGTCCATTAATAATGTATCCACATTTTCATCGCATGAATAATGGCTTCTAATTCTAGATCATGGGTGGCATAATTCCTCTCATGCTATTTTATTTTTCTAGACTCATAGCATACCACATGATCCTTTTCTGTGAGGAATCCACCAAGCCCTTCCTTGCATTCATCAGTGCACACAAAAAAATATTCATATGGATCTACAATCTTCAATATGGGCACACTTCTCAATATGTCTTTCAACTACTGAAAAATTTCTTCACAATGAGAAGTCCATTCAAAACTCACTCCCTTCTTTTACAAAGACGTGATTGGGCTTGCAATATTTGAAAATCCTTTTATGAATCTTTAGTAATAATGAACTAACCTATTTCACATTTCTTGAGTAATGATCTAACCTATTTCACATTTCTTGGCATTGTTCATCCTCTAATGGCCTCTATGTTCTCGAGGTCAAGTGTTATCCCATATGAAAAAATAATGTTCCCCAAGTAGTGAATCCTCTTTTTATAAAAGATGCACATACTTAGTTTGGCATACAATTTATGCTCTCTTAAAACTTGCAGAAACATTATTAAATTTGTCCCATGTTGCTACTCTTTCTTTGAATAAATGAGTATATCATCGAAGAAAACAATTACAAAATTTTCCAGGTATTCCTTGAACACTTCATTCATCAGGAACATGAAAATAGTTGGGGCATTTGATAACCCAAATCGCACTACCGTATATTCATAATTCTTGTATATTGTTATGAATTTTGTCTTGTTGATATTTTATTCCTTTATCCTCACTTGATGATAACCTATTCTCAAGTCAATCATGGAAAATATTCTTGCACCTTTCAACTGATCAAATAAATCGTCAGTCCTTGGAAAGGGATATTTGTTCTTTCTAGTGACCTTATTCGACTGTATGAAATCAATGCATAGCCTTAAGGTTCCATCCTTCTTCTTCACAAAGAGAATTGAGGCATCACAAGGTGACACACTTGGACGTATATACCCCTTCCTTAAAAATAATTCAAGTTTCATCTACAACTCCTTCGATTTTGGAGTTCCCGTTCTGTAAGATGTATTGGATGCTACGGAATATTCTAGCACCAAATCAATACATAAATCAATGTCTCTCTTTAGTGGAAAACCTAGAACTTCCCCCAAAACATATTCAAAATACTTCAAGACTGGATGGTATTCAATGCTTACCACTTTATCGTTGGCTTCCTCTTCTATATGGGATACAAAAACCTGACATCCCTTCATGAAAATATTTTTCATCTACATAGCTAAAATTTATCTAATGGGTTTATCTCTTGGGATGCCTTGAACCTTGTCTTACTACCCTTGTTCATCAAGAAATGTGATCATTTTGTTGTAACAGTCTAAGAAAACATGGTGTTTTTCCAATGAATCCATGCCAATTATACAATCATATGAACCGAATGGAATGATTTTCACATCTACCTTTGTGTTGAGTCCATTCATGTCTATTGGACAATCTTTTACTTAGATCAATAATTTTCCTCTTAGACCCAGTGTCTAACTAAACTAACCAATATTTCTTATGCTTAATCCTTTGCAAGTGAAATATTTCAACAATTAGATTTTATGTAACTATGACTAGCTCCAAAATCAATTAAAATTACTATGGGCTAGTTATCAATCTTACCTTCCACTTCAATCATGGGGGATTGATATTATTCTTGCTTGTTGTCCAAGGATACACAAATACTTGTCATGTTTCCTCCCATGTATTCCATTGTTTCAGCCTCTTGAATGTTCTGGACAGTCTTCATTATTTCTCTTCTATTAGGGAAGTCCCTATATAAGTGATCTCCCTCACATCCCCAAAATTGGAATGGCTATTTCCTTGGCATTTTTCCAAATGAATATGAAATACTCAACTCATTTTTGGTTGATCTTCCTTTTTTATTTACTTGGGAGTTGTTCTTGAAAATTTTTGGCTTAAAAACGTTTTTCTTTTGATCTTTCTTACCCTTCATCTTGTCATTCCAATACTTTTGGAAAATTAGCCTTCCTCCGCTCTATTGATAAACATTATTTTCTCTCCTTATGGCCTCCTCCAAAGTCATGGGGTTATCATATCATATATTGTCACTCTATAAGGAGGGTAACCCACTCGAAACCTTTGGATTTTAACCTTCCAATACTTTATGAAGTACACATACTTCATAAATTCAAATAATCTCTTCTCATATTCATCCATTTTCATGCTTCCCAACTTGATTTCAAATAAATTGTTCATTTTCCTTTCACATTATTAGAAAAATATTTCTCTTGGAAATATCCTTTGAACTACTTCCATGAAACCTTCTTATCATCAAGGTGCTTGGCTTGCTTAAGATAATCCCATCACATGGTTTCCTTTCCTTTAAAGTAGTAGGTTACAGTTCTAGCTTCTACCCTTGAGGGGTAATCTTGCATATGGAAATATTTCTTCATTTCCAATAGCTATACCTCGACCTCTTCTCCTTTCCTGTTCTCGCCATTGAAATTTGGTGGCTTGATTTTCTTGATTTCACCTTACAAGATGTTTTCCTTAGGCATTATTCTCTGCCTCCTGATAGGAGACACACTTGGTATTATCCCTGGCCTCAAACCTTCATGATATCTCCTAATGTATTTCTTTGGGGAATGATGGTTCTTTCTCATAATCCTTGATAGTCTGTCATTCCCATGATCACCCTTTCTGTTATGTGATGTGGATGCGGTAACTTTGCTAGCACTAGCTAATTTATTTTTTCCATAGTCTTTATTGGCTTGCCTCTATAGCATATTCAAACTATGAAGTATCTCTTCCTTAGACTTCATAATAATTTCATTATTTGCCCTATATCTCTTCACTTCTCTCTGCAGACTTCTGATAGTTATATGCTCTTGCCCGCCTCCTCTTCCATTTGACTATGTCTTAGTATTTCGCATGTTAACATGCTGACCTCTAAACTCCTCCTCATGGCTATAATATCCCTGGGCATGTTACATAACTCCATTCCTCATATGAGAACCAAAATTACTTTCCTTTACCTCTAATTCTATAAGAAATGTGCATGTAATAATTATTTTTAGAACATGCATACTTATAAAAAAAATTCATTAATTAGAATGCAGGTTATTCTTCATATCAATTTATGAATAACACAATTCACTAAGTCAAAATATGATTCCTTAGACGCATTCCTCTCCAAAATATCTCTCCAAAAGCTATACTCATGCCTCATTCTAAGTTTTGATAGGAAAATTACAACATTCACAAGCTATAATTCCCACTCATTGCTTTGTTTTCACTGCTGCAAAATTTATTTATTATTTTTTGAGAAACTTTTAGTGACCAGTTCAAAATTAAGGGTGGGTATATGTCTTCTCCTATTCAAGAAATTTTTAGTGACTATTTGTTTCCTAAAAAATGAGCTTCAAGTTGAAATTTATGGTCTGAGGAAGTCTAACTTGTTTTCCCATTTAATATCAATCCATAAATAATAATATTGCATACATGGAAGATGCACACATTGTGAAGAGATTCAACTAAAGTCATTAGACTAAATATGGAATGTCAAATAATCATAATCCATGTATGATTACACATGGATTAATATATCATTTGATAAATATATCAACTAGCATGCTTCCTCGATATATAAAAAGATTGTTGAGAAAATTGCATCACTCAAGGTTGTCTAACATTGGTTGAAATGGGGGTGGCAAGTCCTAGGGGGATCATTCTTGATCCCATGGGAAACAATATTTGACTTACGAATGGGATTTATGTATAACCACAAACAATCAGGCTAAGGTGTATTCTCTCCTCCAATGATTGCTCTCTATAAATGCAGTTAGAGTGAGGAGCTTGATCATTATTAGTGAATTGAGCATAATTATCATTATTATGAACAACAAGAAAACCCCATATGATAACAAGATTTCTTTCCACATTGTGAGAATAAAAATGGATACCCTTTGGTACAAGGAGGTCACTTTTTTTCAAGTTCTAAGGGATTGCAATTAACAAGAAAAAATCCTTGCAAATGAGGCCTCAAAATTAGGTTAAGAAATCTTGAAAAACAATGGGGGCATTTCTTTCCAAGATATCCCCTAATTTTTCATCCAAGTTTATTTAGGCATGATGACACATCACAACCGTCATTTAACACTTTTAAATGTACCCAAGATGTCATACTATAACAAAAGGGAGGAGGGATGTAGAGCACATCACCTCTATGCAAACCTCACAATGTTAGTCATTAAGCTCAGTTGACAATTTGATGAAACCAACAGATTAATGCAAGGAATAGGAAAGATAATGGCACAAATGAAGTTGACTTGTCCAATGATAGTTTTTGGTAGTGGTCAACTTTGGTTCATCTTGATTCTCGAGTAAGAATTTATCCTCTAATCTTGTTGGTGTTCCTTCAATTTTTCTGAAAGTGTTGGGCTTATCCCTTGATGTTTTTTACCTCGGCTTGGGAATTTGCATTGGTGTTTAGCTGGAATTTAGTACTTGTATTTTTTTTAATTTCATGTGTTGGTTTGGAGTTCCTACTGTTACGGTCCTATAATTATAGGAAATTTGATGACTCAGATATCATTTGTTGGTCTCATGATGAAGATCCTCACTTGTTGACTCGCCTCTCTTCCCCCTCCATTTTGCATCATCCTTAACCCTTCTTCCTTATGCATCATCCACTTATCCTTGCTAACCCATATAATGTCATGCCTCTAATCCCCTCACCCTACATTTCTTCACCCTTCCACCAATTTTGTCCCTCCATGAATAAAAATCTTAGGCTAAAAAACAATAGGCTAATAATAAATGGTTAGTGGTATTGTTAATATTAATTATCTTAATAAAGTTAATTTAATTAGGTTAGTGTGTTTAGGTTAGAAATTATGTTAGTGGAATAATATATTAAACAAAATTAAACATGAATTAAAATAAAACAATTTAAAAAAATTAAAACAAATAAAAAATGCATATGATAAATAAAAAGCACAAATAATAAAACAACACAATATGAAACAATAAAACAAATATAAATAAAACTAAAATTTAGACAGTAAGTTAAAAACACATTCCTTTCTCATATTCCAGAGCTCCCCCCTTACGTCACTCAATCAAGGGGGGTCTGGAAAGTGAAATGACATCTCCCACATGTCATCACCATGTGATTTCGGACCCCCCCCCCCCCTAATACCACTTACCACCCTAGGGGGACCGAAATCCACTCTCCCCCATCTGAAAACCACTCTCAAAACCGTTTTTGACCAGTTATCTTCTGAGGCGTGTTCTGGGAAAAGGAAGGTGTATTTTCGAAAACCAAAACAGGCTCCTCTCCAAAACGGGCTGAAATCCAATAACCTCTCTCATTTTTTGCATATGTGGCATGGTTTGGGAGAATATACAACATTGTTAGTCCCTATTTTTCTAGATTCTGGATTTTCCTGTTTGACACATCTTTTTCAAACCCAAATCCCAGATAGATGGAGATGAATTTGAAAAAAATGAGAGAGGGGTTTTATCATAACATGGTTATTTACAAAAAAATCCCCCATATTTTACACAGACATCTCAGATTTGGAGAATCAAATACTTACTTGGACCCTATTTTTTAGAATTTAGGGAGGTGAAATATTCAAAAGGGACAAATGGAAAATATGAAGGGATAGCAAATAGAGTTCGTGGAGGTATCTTCAACCTCATTCTAAATGTCAGATGACTCAAGAAACCTAGAAACAAAGGATCAACATGCAACCAATCATCTTCATATTTCAAGACACAATTTTTCAAAGGTGGCCATAGTCAACAGGAAAGATAAGTCGTGCAATAGAAATTAAAGGACAAATCATAAACAACCTCCATCAAATCAGCACTAGAAGTTCAAAGTAGATCTAAGACAGTTCTATATTATTTTAATTAAATATATAGTTAGTTTAGATTTTCCTAATTTATATCCTAGACATTAATGACATGAACAATGTAGATAACTTATAAATACTTCTGATTACAAAGTATTAAGGGATGATCCGTTGGGATCTTTTTGAAGGATGGAACCAATATTGTAGCAGAGCTCACAGAGCCTCCTTTTTTTCAAAACTTTGGTAATACAATTGATACATTGACATGATTCTTGTGTCATTTATGTTGGTGAAGTACATATGTCTTTGTTTATGTTTTCTCCCTTCTCTGTTATAATTTAATGTGTTTCCAATCTAAATTATTCAACAAAAGACTGAACGACAGAATTGGTTTTGTTGTGCACTCTGTTCCTGGATTTGGATAATTTCAATGTTTTCTGCTTGAGGGTTAGTTCTAGAATTCTTAATTTCTCTGGTACGATCCGATCCCCTCACCTTTATTTTCAAATCACTCATCAATGTTAAGAATCCAACATAGGTGCCTATCCTTCCCTGTTATGTTTTTTGTAGAAACTGCCTTGATTGAACACACACTCTTTGGATCCATTTCCCGATGGCCCTCCCTCGTTGTTCCAACCAAAATAATTTAAAAACCAAACTATTTACTTTAATAACTATCTTAACATTCTAATCCAAACATAGCTAAATCATACAGAGAGATCCCTCTTTGAGTCTTGGAGGGCTAGATCCTTGACTCCAAAGTGGTTTTGTAGTTACCTCTGCCCATTTATTCTTTATCCTAAGAAATTACAAAGTGATAACATAGTGGCAGTCATACTGGGGAACCTTCCTCAAAAAATCATATCAAGTTCTAGATCTGATTACTGATGGTGGATAGTGATCAGACACAAGAAGGTTGAATCATCCACCTAGCGACTCCAATCAACTCCAATCAGTTTCAAAGACTCCACTGAAGGAAGAACCTTAAACATGACAAGACAATCTGAAAAGATCAGGTATGCAAGTTGGAATTTCATCCAAGACATAATAAGTTTTATTTTTAATTATTTCCTCTCTTTTTATGATTCTGGACAAGACCATATTGTTGAAACTTGTGTTGATCAAATTCAACCTGATGAGCCTCAAGAGATCAAGCCTAGTTTTGCAATCCTTGTACATACTCCTACACCTGTAAATATTCTAGATAGATACAAGCCCCTTGTATTACCTCCTATACTCCATGATTTCCTCGCAAATTATTACAAATATCTTCCCAGTTTTGATGGAGAATATGGTAACATCACTGCTGAGAAACACAATCAAGGTTTTGAGAGTTTTCTTGATATTTTTGAGGTTGAGTAAAATGATGTCTGCATCAGAATTTTTTCTCTATCTTTGCAAGATAGAGCTAAGGAATGGTTCAAAAGATTTTCATCTGCAAGCATATCCAATTTTCATCAGTTTTTAGAAGTCTTCCTTGGTAGATGGGATATCAAGAGAAATCGTTTTCTTATTTTAAAAGAGTATGATCATTTCAAAAGACAACTGGGAGAAACAATGCATCTCTTTTCATCTAGATTCGATCAAGTTTACAATTCAATGTTTGTTGATATAAAACCTCCTCTTGGTTTAGCTCTCTTACACTACCCATATGCCTTTGATTCAGAGATGGAATTTCAATTGAGAGAAAGGAACACTACTATGCTCAAGGAGATGTAGGAAAGTGAAATTAGTGTGGAAGCTAATTTGTTGATCAAAAGGTCAAATATCAAGGCAGAAGAAAGGAAGAAAATAGAAAAGAAGAAGCTGAAATATTCAGAAGAAAAACTAGAAATTATGACGAGCACAATGAAAGAAATGATGCAGAAAGTTATCATGAGAAATGAACTTGTTTTCCAAAAGAATCATCTTCCATTGGTTACAGAGAAAGAAAGGGTCATTGTTCCCAAGCATTTTGCAGCTCACCCTTGGTGTCCTAGGTCACAGAAATATTATTGTATGTATTCTATTAACAACATGGACATAGATGAAACTCCAAATCAGATCATAGAAGAGCCATCACCTTATCTGATGTGTATGATTGTTGACCTTTCTTACCTAGATGATCTACCCAAGTATGATCAATATGATGATGATTATGTGGTTGAAATAAATGTTGATTGTTCAAAGCAACTAGTGGCATGCTTTTGGGAGAAGGAAGCTCAGTTACATCTCAAATATGAAAATCAGTGTTATAACCCTAAATTGCACCATACATGCATACCTGGCATCAGGCCATCTTACTTGCCATTTTTGGCAAGCTATCACTGAAAGCTCTTCCTAAAAAACACTTTTTTTGGAGATGTATGCGCCCTTCACCATTATTGCTCACGTATGTATGCTTTCTGCACCACTACAACTCACGTACGTACATTACCTGCACCATTACAGCTCGTGTATACCCACAAAAGTTGCAAAAAAAAAAAATTGCAAGGGAATACAGGCATTTGGTAGTTTCCTAACCAATTGACCACCCATAGCCCGTCACCCAACCGAATAACTATCTTTTTGGCATATAAAAGAAGGTGTTGGGGTCCCATTCATGGAATAAGCATGAAAGCAGTGAAACTCTACCCATTTCATAATCCCCTCTTGCCCCAAGAATTTGTAGCCACATTGTGATTTTTGAGCCAGAAGTCCCTATTCTAGCCTTTTTTCTCCATTACTAGCCTAATCCATTTCTTAGAGAGAGCTGAAGAGGAGAAAGATACATGGAAGTAGTTGGAGCTTGGTGAAGAGGAGCCCAGGACCGAGTTCAAGGAGGAGTCATCGATCTCATTTTGTAAGTGACTTTGTGAGATTAATATAAAGAAGTACTTTTTTCGTCCCGCCACATGATGTGTTCAATCTTGATATTTGATTTAAATTTTATTATGACATTTAACCCACTAATTCATATATAGAATGCATGTTCATAGTTTCTTGTTTGTCTTTTGGTGAATGCAGGTCAGCCTTGGGAGGATATTTGAAGTCGAGGAACAACTGAACGCAAACGGATCGACACCGGATGCGGAGTTTAAGGTAAGACTACCGGATCCCTATACTTTGTACTTTATGCATGAATGTGGGGTATTGTCGGGATAGTTTTTAAAAGTAGGAGAATTTAGACAGTTATCTTTGCCTACACTTTAGAACCCTAGTGTAGTCCGTAGGGGGGGTTTCCCACTATAGAAATCAGCCTGTGCATATTAATTATGACAACAACGAGGAAAATGCAGAAAATATCAGAGTAAGTGGAAAGTCTTTGCCCTTATGTTTCTCTTCATTTCAATTTCTGAGAGAAAACTATAATAAATTTGTCAGTATTAGGGATGGAGAATGTTCTGATCAATGAGTTTAAGATACCATTGATGATATGGAAGTTGTTTTAGACCCAGAATTTCATCCCTTGAGCTACATTGATTTTCAAATTCCAGATGAAAGCTTAGAGCCTAAGACAAAATATGAGTTAACACAAAATAGTTATGTACCATTAAGCTTTAATTCATTTCAGTTTTTAAAGAAGAATCTTGATCATGTCCTAAATGATAAGCACATAGAAAACTATAAAGTGTCATTGGAACCAATGCAATAGTCATCCCAGTTCTTACATGATCCAATAGCTGATGTGTTGGATGACTTGTGTTGTCCAAGTCATGTTTCATTTGAAATATATGAGCTTAAAATAAGTTATGATATAGACTTAATTAGGCAAACAACTTCATGGTGTTGTTCAATAGGAGTCTCATTTCAAAGTTCGGCAGAAAATTTGCAGCCATATCAACAATTGTACAATGATATAAAAATCATATGTGCCATACCCAATTATGACCATACATTTGTTGAAAGTCAAGAAATAGGTCGTGTATTTCCTGATCCCATAGCAGACTACATGGAATATTTTTTCAGCATAAATGATCAATCATGTTTTCAGCATTTTCCATTACACTTTGTAGTTTTGATTCTGTAGAAAAAAGGTCAAGTTTCCTTTTTGATTATGCTAACAAGCAATCAAGTAGTCCACTTGTTTCAATAGCTACTTGACTGGCTTCATTGTCATTTTTGTATTATTTGATTCAACATGATTTTCAGCAGTGTAGGGTAGATAGCAGTGTGCAAATAAGCGCATCTCTTTGAGCATCCCTTTCAACATTTTTTTCAATCTCAATTTCAAATTGCAGTACAGTTCCATTTTAGCATGCATTTCAAATTTCAGTCTTTAGTTTGGTTTGGTTTCAGTTGAAGGATCAAAACATGTACATGTTGCAGAATAAAGTTTTGGGATCATCCAAATAGATAAGGAACGAGTTTGCAAATTCATAGTTCTGTGGTTCTTGTCACCTCTTGAAAGATATTCCATCCCCGGGTGGAGCCTATGTTAGGGTCCTATAATTATAGGAAATGTGATGACTCAAATATCATTTGTTGGTCTCATGATGAAGCTCTTGGCTTATTGACTCACCTCGCTTCCCCCTCCATTTTGCATCATACTTCACCCATATTCCTGCTGCATCATCCACTTATCCTTTTCTAACCCATATATTGTCGCACCTATAATCCCCTCACCCTCCAGTTCTTCACCCCTCGACCAATTTTTTCACTGCATGAATAAACAAGCTTAGGCTAATAATAAATGGTTAGTGGCATTGTTAATATTAATTAGCTTAATAAAGTTAATTTAATTAGGTTAGTGTGTTTAGGTTATAAATTAGGTTAGTGTAAAAATATATTAAACAAAATTTAACATTAATTAAAAATTAAACAAAAAAATATTAAACAAAATTAAACATTAATTAAAATAAAACAACTTAAAAAAATAAAAACAAATAAAAAATGCATATAATAAATAAAACACACAAATAATAAAAAAAACAATATAAAACAATAAAAAAATAAAAGCAAAATACAATAAAACGTAAAACAAAAACAAAACAAAAAACAAATATAAATAAAAACTAAAATTTATACCCTAAGTTCAAAACACATTCCCTTTCTCATATTCCGGACCCCCCCTTACGTCACTCAACCAAAGGGGGGTCCAGAAATTGAAACCACCTCTGCCACGTGTCATCATCATGTGATTTAGGACCCCCACCTAATACCACTTACCACCCTGGGGGTCCGGAATCCACTCTCCCCCCTCCGAAAACCACTCCTGAAACCATTTTTGACAAGTTATCTTCTAAGGCGTGTTCTAGGAAAAGGAAGGCATATTTTCAAAAACAGAAAGAGGTTTTTCTCCGAAACGGTCTTAAATCAAATAACCTCTCTCAATATTTTCACAGGTTCCATGGTTTGGGATAATAGACAACATATTTAAGCCATATTTTTCAGTGTTCTGGATTTTCCTGTTCAACACATCTTTTTCAAACCCAGATCCCAGACAACTGGAGATGAATTTCAAAAACCCGAGAGAGATTTTTTCTTAGAACAAGATTATTTACAAAAACCTCCCCCATATTTTACACATACATCTCAGATAGGGAGAATCAAAGACTTAATTGGACCCTATTTTTCAGAATTTAGGGAGGCGAAATATTCAAAAGGGACAAATGGAAAAGATGAAGGGACAATAAACATAGTTAGTGGAGGTAGCTTCAACCTCATTCCAGATGTCAAATGACTCGAGACACCCAGAAAAATAGGATCAGTAAGAAACCAATCATCTCCATACTTCAAGGCATGATTTTTCAAAGGTGGCCACAGTCAACAACAAAGATAAGCCATGCAACAGAAATTAAAGGACAAATCACAAACACCCTCCATCAAATCAGCATTGGAAGTTCGAAGCAGATCTGAGACAATTCTATATTATTGTAATTAAAGATATAGTTAGTTTATATTTTCCTAATTTATATCCTGGTCATTAATGACAGGAGCAGTGTAGATAACTTATAAATACTTCTGATTACAAAGTATTAAGGGTTGATCAGTTGGGATCTTTTTGAAGGATGGAACCAATATTGCAGCAAAGCTCACAGAGCCTCCTTTCTTTCAAAACTTCAGTAATACAGTTGAGACATTGATAGGATTCTTGTGTTGTTTATTTTGTTGAAGTACATATGCCTTTGTTTATGTTTTCTCCCTTCTCTGTTATAATTTTATGTGTTTCCAATCTAAATTATTCAACAGAAGACTCAAGGACATAATTTGTTTTGATTTGCACTATATTCCTATCTTTGGATAATTTCAATGTTTTCTTCTTGAGGGTTAGTTCCAGAATTCTTAATTGCTTTGGTATAATTCGATCCCCTCACCTTTATTTTCAAATCACTCATCAATCTTAAGAATCCAACATAGGTGCCTATCGAGCCCTGTTATGTTTTATGTAGAAACTTCCTTGATTGAACACAAAATATTTGACTTCATTGCCTAATGGCCCTCCCTGGTTGTTCCAACCAAATAATTTAAAAACCAAACCCTGTACTTTCATAATTAGCACATTCTAATCCAAACAAAGATAAATCATACAGAGAGATCCCTCTTTGAGTCTTGGAGGGCTAGATCCTTGACTCCAAAGTGGTTTTGTAGTTACCTCTGCCCATTTCTTCTTCAGCCTAAGAAATTACAGAGTGTTAACACCTACTACATGGATTGGGAATTAGGAGCCTTAGGTTTTTCCTCTTACTGGCTAGTCTCTTATGGTTGGAGGATCTGTATCCCATTTACTATGTTCTATTAAACTCAAAGAAAGAATATTTGGGTTGGTTTCCTATGACCACCTTGTTCTTTGGTGTGCATAGTACCACTTCAAGTCTATTATGTATCTTCCCTTTTGGGTTGGAATCCCAATTCAACTTGTGTTTTCTAACTAGGAAAGTATGTCTCGATTGTTTTGAATCATTCCTTTAGGTTATTTTTACCTACCTCCTATCTAGCCTACAACGAAATTTTTTCGACATGGATTATAGGGAAGTTGAGGAAATTCATAGGGTGTTATGCATACATCAATATTTCATAAAAAAAACAATAGTAAATATATACTCTTGGTGGCCACCAAGGTACATGCGAACAAACATTGATGCATATCTCAAAATGTTGTTATTATGGATGTTGTTGTTTACCAAAAGAGGAAAATTCAACAGTTGGAATATGAATGCTCAATGTTAAGGAATATTCTCTATAACCTTACTAAAGGATCCCATTCAATTGCCTCAAATTACAAAATTTCAGTAAATTTAGCCCCAGATGATCTCAAGGAAGAACAAGCAGTTCATCAAATGATTGAATATATGGATTTGGACAACCAAGAATCTCATCCCACTAATATGATCCAAGTTGAATTCTCAGGAAGCATGTTTTTAATTAGTATTTCATGTTATATAGAACATTATTAATATGAGGTGTCTTTTTTAGAGTTTACACTAGTAGAAGCCTTTTGAAATCCTCTATGAATGATGATTTGGAATTATTTATACCCTACATATGTTGTCTGTAAATAATGTTGGATTTTATTCAAATACAAAACTCTTTTTTATATCAACATGCTATCTAGCTTGACTATAGCTCTTTCCAATGCAAATATTATCCATTTTTGTTACAAAAACATTGTTTGAAATTATATAGTATTTTGAAAAATATTTTGTACTATATTAATCGATGTTAGGAACAATATCAATCAATATTTTGTTACATATATCATTTGAATTTTATTTCCTTTATGGATGTCAATATTCATATCAATCAATATTTTGTTTGATGATATTGGTCGATATCCTAGGAACATAATAAATATAGGTCCCAATTCACATTGACTGTTTTGCTTGCATTTGACTCTTTCTTCCTTCAGGGGTGAGGGTAGGAATGTTTTCATTCAAATCCTTCAAATTTATGGGTGTGAGGATTGTAAGAAACCCTTAAAATTTGATGGATTGCATTTGAGTAATTTCAAGTGAAGATTGAATATCGAAGATGGGAGGAAATGAGTGATGTATCTTAGAGGCGATTGCACCATTTTCAATTTTTGGTGAAAGATGTTAGAGAAAACCTTACTTATTCCCAACGGAAATAAAATATGACTAATATTTCTCAAAGGTATTTATTTCTAGATAGAAGCTATGAAACAAAATACCTACTTAGTTGTGAAATTTTCTCCAATGGGGATGAGAAGTGTGAATCCCCAATGAAGTATCTCAAATGACAATCCTTCGAAAATGTTGGAGGTTGATGAATACTCTCTTGCATTATAGGAACGAGTAAAATGAACCATGTGGGTGATGGTAAGATCGTTAATAAAAAGTGGCAATGATGATATCAAGAAAGAGAAAAAACTTGATGCGCTTAGCAAGTAGTTCCTTGATTAAAAAACTAGTGAGCTAAGTAAAAAAGAAAGAGGCATCGATTTTATTTTTATTTCCTACAACTTGTAAATGAGGAAAGAGGCATGATGTACCAAATTTGTTTGTTTTTACATTGTAATCAAACTTTATCTCTCTAGATGTTATTAATCACTTTTTTTTTAATCAAATGTCATATGGTAGTCTTACGCAATCTATTTTAAATTAAAAAATATTTATTGATTCATAATTTTCATTCAATAATAATAATAATAAAACATACTCACATTTTTTTTTTTAAATTCAAGCAATATTAGCTGCAATTAGTTTTTTCTCTTTCAATAATTATTCATCTCCTACAAGAATGCTCGATGTACCTTACTTTTAGTGACTTCGATTGAAGTCTGTGAGGCCTTAACTAAATTATATTTTGAAAAATAAATTAAAAGGTCATCTACTGAAATGGAAAAACTTTAAAAACAATATAAATGTGACAAATGAAAGGCATTTCCTTTTTTTTCCTTTTATTAAAATATTGATTACAAAAGTTTGTAGAATTTGAGTGAAACCTTCATAGATAATATAGCTAGCAACAATTCACACAAAGCGTAAAAAGTTGAGAGAGGGAGAGAAGAGATGGATAGAAAGAATAAAGAATTGCATTAACCACTAATACACACTCAAAGAGAATAATTTACAATATTTATAACCTATAAGCTCAAACTAATGTTCCATATTATTCTTCTAGAGAGATGTGGACACACACTAACAAAAACCGGAGTGAACTTCCACCTAGTACTAGGTAAATGGCCATGCAATCATCAGTTAAATGGATAATCACAAGTAGAGTGAGGAGACTATCATGCATGCACATGTGTGGCACCTTCTGGGTGATTATACCAAGGTAAATGTGCCCTCTTGGTGATGATATTTATGTGAACATGCAACTGAGGTTTCCATGAAAGACTCTACTCCACTAGTCTAACTGAAGTGAAAATGAGTAATGACTAAAGAGGGTGTGGCTCCCTCATCCAGGGGAGAACATATTTGATAAAGGGTTCCCTCAACATAAACTAATCAACCTAGGAAAATAAATACTAGGTGGGTGTGCAATATCTCCAACACCCCTCCTGAATGACTAGTAGGGAGTATGAATGGGTTCCAAAAAGAATCCATGTTAGGTACCCATTTTGCAATGCATTTATTAAAAAATGGAACAAAAAAAGAGAGGAAAGAGGGAAAACCTCATGGGAACCCTCCCCCTCAAGATACAATGATGAAAAAAAGTAGGACAAATACTAGGCAATTGTTTTCTTCATCCCAATGAGATGTATCTATGGATATAATGAAGTACATACACCATTGGATGTTCATATATATCCACTTTCTCTTATTGGAAGGAAGAAGATCCAAATCCCCGTCATTTATGGAATTTTTCCAATGCAGATTCTCTTCAACTTCTGCATAGGTCCAAGGGTCGAAAGCTAGAACCATGTAGCAATGCATTGGAACTACTGGTTCTATGAATGTGAGAGCATGTTGATCTCCCTCAAATTGGGATCTTGTCCTTCTAGGATCAAAAGGATCATCCACAAGATCACCAACTGTTGGTAGGATAGATTGTGCCCATTTGGGTCTTGGTTATGAATCGACACATGAACGCTCATATAATTCCAAATTTGATTCATAAATCAGATATGAAATATGATCTGAATAGTAGGATATATAATATTTTAAATCTACTCCAGGAGGAAGCCGATAATCTTGTTATTCTAGTTTCTTTTCCATGGAATTTGTCTTGGCGTTCGTCAACATGCATTCTTCACAATATTCCTTTATCCAAAATAGGAACTCCAATTTGGTCCATAATTTTTCTAGAGTTGAGAGTGATACTACATGGAGTTGTATTTCAAGAGAAACAAACATGCAAATAAGTTCGAAATCCATATCATGTCTGTTGAGAAAATAATTTTTCTCATCAATGGAAGTGGGCTATATTTTGTTTTCCATGGTTATTTGATATAAGCCTCTTATTCTAAGAAGAAGAAGAATATTTGGCTTCCAATCGAAGTAATTGTATGGAATAAGAAATGATAAATATGAAAGTAATTCCATTATTTGAAGTTGTTATAATACCCCAAGACCGAGCACCAACTGAATTGTAAACATGTTTTATAGGCCAGAGAGCCAAGTGATTATAAGATAAGAGGCTTATGTGATGATTAGGCTGAAGAGCCTAGATGCTTAAGGCCAATGCGCCTATTTTTGTATATGTAAGCACTCATATCATTAATATTAATACATCATTGCGTGTAGACCAACCACGATAAAAGAGTATGGGGGGATAAGCTCCACTAGGAAGGGAAAGGGAGGGCAAGGAGACTATGAAAAAGGGCTATGATTGAGGGCTTAACTCCAAGAGAATATCATGTTATTATTTCCTAAAGACTATGGTGAGGATAATTATTTTATCCTAAGTTTCATGGAAGAGGGAATGAATCACAAGTGGAGAGAAAATGAGCTCTAGGAGATCCATGTGTCAATCATGGCGCGTGAAAATATATGTGGGGAAAATAGTCTATTTTCCCATCTTCCCCCATTCACCAATGCATTATTTCCCGTTCACCAAGGAATTCACACAGGCAACCATTGACTCCATCACTTGAACCTCTCACATTCTTTTCGGTTATGCACAATGCACCTGGACTTTACTTGAACCCGTACTATGCCTTACCTGAATGTTGTTGTTGCCAACGTAGTTCCTAGACTGAACATGGTTTCTACACTTACCTCTTCTATACCCGAAATTTATTCATGCTATCACCCTTACTTGATTGACTTAAGAGATGGAAAGAAGAAGCAGGTTGTCAGTCCTATGGGTTTGAAGAGGCAGGTTGTCAGGATCATGGATTGAAGAAGCAGGTTGCCAGGCCTGTGAGCAACTCTCTCTAGGTGAGAGAGGTTGTTGGGGAAGTGATTTTCTAGAGGGAGCCCAAATTCAACTATAGTGCTCTGATATTTTTTGTCTAGGCTGTTGATGAAGCCCTGGAAGGTGTTATAACCCTATAATTTATAGGATCAACTGGTGACTGAAATGTTATCCCTTTACTGTGTTTGGCTGCCAAATAATTTTCCATTCTTTAAATAATTTGAGAAAAAGAAAGAAAAGAAAAGAAAGAAAAAGAAAAAGAAAATGAGAAAAGAATAAAAGAGGGCATAAAATAAATTGAGTAAAGCCCCATGAAATAAAAATGACCTGTTCCATACAGTTTAAGAATTGCCAAGTCATTTTAAATTGATGTTGATAGGATTAGTGAATAAGCTTGGCTAAACTGTTTAATCTTAGCCAAGCAGTTTAGGTTAGCTAGTGAATAAATTTGACCAAACTGCCTAATCTTGGTCAAATAACCCTAGGGTAGAGTAATTTCTTAGTCCAACAGTTTAATCTGGGATAAATTTCATAGGTAAGTAGGTTAGAGCATAGGTTAGTTGGTTTTATTTCAATAAAACATGCATGATGATCGATGTTGAACCATATCTTTGATGTTTGAAAGTTGGATGCCTAACCCCCATGGTGACAAAAAAGGCAGGGAAAGCTGGGCAAACCCACATAAAGCACTTGTCCTATGTTTTCAGAGAAAATATGATTTTTTCACTGGCAGATTAAAGAAAGCGCACAGATGAACGGTTGAGGCATTGGCGTTCATATCTACGGTCAACAAGTTTTTTCGGACCCCCTCGATCGTTCTACCTTTAACAGTGGGGAGGGGGGCGTCCAGAATTATGGGTAACAAAAGCGCACATCTGAATGGCTGAGGCGTTGGTGCCCAGATCCATAGCCGATGTTAAATTCTAGACCCCCTCGATCGTTCTTCTTTTAACGGTGGGGTGGGGGGGGGTAGTCTAGAAAGTTTGTTAAAAGTTGCGCTCAGATCTATGGTCCAACGACAGGCGCACTGATGGACGACTGACGACATTTTTCGGACCCCCGACCGGTCTTCTTTTAAGAGTGGGGGGCAGGTCCAAAATGAAATGGTTTTATGGCAGGACCCTTCCACTAACGTGGTAGGAATCTATTGCACCAGACTCCCACCACTTACTGCAAACCATTTTACCACTTACCATTTACCACTTTTCTGACATACCCCTGCCACCCCGTGACATCATTTTCCACTATCTTCTCCTAATGGTCTCGTCTCATAACTTTGTCAGTCCATTCCCCCTTCTCACCAATCATAGGTCCCTTCACCATTGTTGGTCCTCAATCAACACCCTCCACGTCACCCGGTCATACTCGTCACTCATTTTTTTACCTGCCATCTCATGCTCCAAAGGACCTGTTGGCCATTTATTACAGGCTAAATTATATGTTAGCCTATTGATCTATCCCCCGCACCCAACGGGTATCCGTTTTCTCAAAACTGACCCTTCTCCTCATTCTCCCATTGCTCATATTATCCTCACACCAGAAATCTTTTCCTTGTCCTCTCTCTGATTCAGCTAGCAACCCAAAACCACAACCATTCCCACTAACCTTTTTGTTTGAATTGCAGGTACTTTTCACAGCGATGGCGCCATAATCCAAGAAAGAAGATGCTGAAGAAAATCCTTTCCTCCCACCTCCTGTCAACCTCGACAGGATCCCATTAGCCAACAAAGATCATCTAATCTCAGATACAAGGTGCGAATTTGACTTCGCGGATTTGCAGTCAAGGCTCAAAGACACTTTCTTAGATCAGAGTGATGAAATTGGGCTCTAGGAGTCCAATCTTCCTCTATATGTTTTCCCCCAGGTCCATCATTTCCCTTAATTTTCCCTCAAATGCCAGGCTCATTACCTCCCCAACCATAGAACCATAGTCTCATCATCGGGAGAAACTCTGTTCTTCATCACACCAGGGGCCATTGATCAGATGATGCAGATACACATAACTGAATCCGCCTCCCCTTTTAATCTTGAAATCATAACAGAGTTATACCAGAAACTATCTTTCCCTCAGAGAGCCCAGATTTTTTAGATTTTCCTCCCACAGGATGCTCAGCTCCCCAAGTCAAATCCCCCGTATCCTTCCTCCCTGTTCTCAAAAAAGGGAAACCAAGTCATTTCATCGCTCTGTTCTCTGCTTGGTTATTTTTCAGACGAATGGGTGGATGAACCTATATTGGATTTTCTATCCATTTTCTCTACAGAGGAAAGGCCCACCACTTAGTTCGACTGTAGTACTTTCTCGGCGAAGAGTATTCATGAGCAGCTTTCAAAATTCACTACAGAGGGCATGTTCCGATAGTCCTCCATACTGGCTTACATGTCCATATTCTTTCAAGCGGATAGGTTCATTTTCTCGATGCAGAAAATGGACAAAAGTGGGAAGCCACTGGCGGTAACATCTTGGACTTCGCTACTCAGATGGAATTCCACAGAGTTTAGTTTCAAACAGTTCATCGAGCAGTTCTACCACTCAGTGGTGAGCATGCTCAGTGGCAGACCAGAACCAAGAATAAATGAGGAGATTCAGAGGATATTACACCTCTCAAACCTTGAAAAAACTGGAGATTGGTATCTTTACCAAAATCACACCGCGATCGGAGTATATGGATGTGAGTTAGCTCCATACAAACTTTCCAAGTATTTACCCGTGAGGATATTTTCCATGGAGTACATAAGAAAAATGATAAACTTAGACGACATACACTTTGTGTCTCTGAAGAAGAAACAACAGCTCAGAATTAAAGGGAAAATAGGGTCTTTTATCTGCAATAGCCGAGGCGTCGGGGAAGAGGCAGACAGACTTTTGAAAGAAATGAAGTTTGATGTTAGTTTCCTGTGGCACTATGATCTGTGCGGGATAATTTTAGAGATGAGGGTTAGGAATAAAAATGTTCCATATGTTCATATACCCAAGCCCGAGTTAGAAAGGTTTGCGAATCAAACGAAGTGGGAGCCGAACACTCTGGAAGAGATAGAACAACAAGACCCTTCAGTTACTATCTCACGAACAACCACACCACAGGCTCCAAAGGAGAAAAGACCCAAGAAGGAAACTTCACCTTCTGTCACCAAAGTCTCAACTAAATTTTTCCAATTACATACCAAAAGGCCAAAATCCAGACATACAACTGACATGGCTGGCGAAAAGGAAACCCAACCCACTACGACTATGAAAGGTGATCAGTCACCACTTATCACAAGCAGAAAGCAGATCATGTCTACAGTTCCGTCCAAGAAGCCGACGGATACTTCACTAGTCGACCAACCGAATAAAGGAGGACCAAAGTTGAGTATTTTTGAGAAATATGACCAGATCAAGAAGAGGAATCAGACGCTCACCAGCAATACTTATGCTCAGTTTTGGAAACACACATCAATGACACAACACAGAATGTTGTCTACGTTCGATACAAAGAAGGGTAGAATGCACATGGCTTTTCTACAGGCATAGGTGCCCAACCCAAAGGAAATTATTGATTACAAAAGGGCAATGTTCGAGTTCCACACCAGAGATGTGCACCCGGCCGATCAAATGGATCTGCACAGGAAAACTAGAGAAATGGTTTTCTCCACTTTGGAAAATGCTACTACTACGACTGTTAAACTACAAGTCTCTTTGAGCAATGTTTAGACACATCTAAAGTTAGAAAAGATATCATCCTTTGCAAAGGATAACAAAATTAAAACGTTGGAAGAATTGGTCCTCAAGATCGGGTATGACCCCTCGAATGTGAAAGCAATCTAGGAGATACTTAAAAATAAAAATGTTGATATAGCATCTCTACGGAAACATCTGAAGCTTCCACCAACGGAAGATGCACAGACAAAAGAGATAGCTGAGACAGAAGGTGAGAAGGACGAGATGCTCAAGTTGATCATCGAGCAGAACGCACAGTTGAAAGAGATGGAAGAAAAACTGGAAAGGTTTGTGAATGAGAAGGAACAATCAATGCCTATGGAGGTCATTCCATTGAGCACAGTTCCACTCACAGGATAAGAACAACATCTACAACAGAAATTCCCTCAGCAACTCCACTGGCAGCTCTGGAAAAGATAGTAGAACTAGAAAAATCCATGGGAGAGATGAACTTGGAAGAGACATAAATAAGAAGACTTAAAAAGGAGGTTGAGGACCTTCAGGAAATTAAGTTTTCTTACCAAACCATCTACTCCATGGAGAAACAAACATTAGACAAGCTCAAACAGGAATTGCAATAGCTTCAAAAGAAAACAGTGGCAGGCAAGACACTTGTTGAGGCCAAGGAAAATATCTGGATGGATATCTCCAAATCCATAAATGAAATATGGCCTATGGTGCAAATCATGCTCGAGAAAAACGAACTAGTACAAAGGAGTAGGCAAGCTATTGAGAAAATAAGAGGAGAACTGGGAGAAATGCCCACAGAAGCCACTAAGATCATTAAATTCATGAATTCCAAAACCAGGGAAGAGTTAGAGGATTTGAATATTGAAGACAGGACAGAAACCATCCTCGAAGTCAAGAGGGTTCTGACCAAAAGAGGACTAATGCTACAGTTGGAAGAGAAAGTCTAGACTATGGACACAGGAGTGCAAAGATGTTTCGGCAAAATTGAAGCTCTGCAAAAGAAAGGACTCCCTAGATTAAGGGTCCTAAATGACAAGTTAATGACCCTTCCTGATTATAAATAGAAGCTGGCCACAGTGGCCAAAGATAGATCAAAATTTTTGGGAATACAGGGCAACATAACGAGCAAGGCATTCTTAGAAACTTTGCAGCCAGACATTAGCATACATCATGAGATCCGGTATATTTTCATCGGCAAGCCAACTTTTTCCAAGTACACAGAGATGGATGAAATATACAGAAGATTACTCAAAGTCATCATTCCTAGTCAGCTATGATGGGAAGAGCTATGCAATCTAATCGAGTAGGAGATGAGGTGTCCAAGTCTAGTCAGCAATCTGATCAGATGAAGTCGTGCAGATGACTCACCAATGGTTTTCCCCAGAAATCAGCATGAAGATTTCAACACATCATCAACAGTTCCTGAATTTTTGTATCTTGTTGAGTTAGTTAGTTAAATTTAGAATCTACCACGTCCTAATCTTTAATGACAGGATTGTATGTAATTTTTTACTATAAATACTTCAAACTTTGAAGTATGAAGGGTTGATATTTATGCCATGTAAGCCATAAAGACTGTAATTGTTTATCAAGAGATCTTCCAGTAATACAAAGGGACGTTTCACAGGATTCTCGCGTGTTATTCATTGCTGATGTTTATTTTTCTGTGTTAAATGTTTTTCTCTCTCAGTCGTCATATTGTTTTCTAATCTGATATTTTAAAAGTAGCGTATGTTGCGGGATTTATCTTTGTATACCCTGTCTCCGAACTTAAAGATCTAAATGTTTATCTTCTGATGTTATAGTGAAGAAATTCTTAAATGCTTCTTTACTTTAATTGATATTCTCGTCTTTTCTGTTATCCATCACTTTACTGCCAAATAATCCAATGAATGCATTACATTGCCCTTTGAAAAGAATCTTTTAATTCTTGTTTAGATCTCTATCCTTATAATACAGACCCCATAGCCCAATGGATGTGTAAACCCTATTTCAACCAACTTTACAAAAAACAAACCATTCAATCTTATTCTACTTAACTAGCCTAATATCTCAAAGTTAAAACATATCTAAATCTTACAAAGAGATCCCTCTTTGAAACTGGTAGGGCTAGATTCCAGTTTTGAAGTGGTTGGATAAAGTTACCTTTGGAAAATTTCTTCTACCCTGACAACCTCTGGGAATTTACAGAGCGATAACATAGTGGCAACTATACTGGGGAACTAAACAAACTTTCAATCCCCCGATTTCTTTTCCCTAGAAGAAAACTTTATTTCTGAACTAATCGTAAATCTGATAAAGAGATAATGTTGAGAGGTTGTTAAAAGTTTGTACATAGAAATTTTGGATTCATAAAAATTAAAATTCTGGCTCCTAAAAGAGCTTATACTCGATCTCACCCAGATCCAGAACCTACAGTAGCAATTGATAATCCAGAGAAGTTAATCAGAAAGAAGACCATTGCAGAAGGTTCAGGGAGTCATAGTCCCCTTCACAGGTCCCCTTCTCTTCCAGAGAAACTTGTTGCCCTCCAGGATCTTGAGTTTGACACCACTTTTGAACAAAGCCTATTTAGAACGAAATCTGATAGCTTTGTGACTGAAACCTTTTTAGATCAAGCCATCCTACAACACCAGACCCCTGAAATACTATCTCGCAGGGCTGACCCTGATCAAAGACTCCTTGAGGAATTTGACAAGCCATAAATTTTGGTAGCAAATCACGATCAAGCTTCACACCAAGCCCACTTCTAGTAGTCAATTGAACTTTATGCCATAACTATTGCTGCAGCTTATGTAAAACCTCAACCCGCTCACTTTGTGTCAGCTAGTCCTTCATCCTCCGCATCTTCTGTCACTTCCCCACTCATCATCCAGGTTGTTGTCTCACCTCCTCCACCTATCATGGCAGCCAGATATGCTCCTTTGGTGTTGGCCGCACCTTTACACGCTATGCCCCAATACTATCAAGCAAGACTTCCATAGTTCGATGGTACTGGACCCTTGAACGCACAACAACACATTGATAAAATGAATGACTATTTTGACTTGCAGGAAGTGGATGAAGCTGATGTAAAAATGAGACTATTTGCGCAGATTCTGACTGGGGACATTAAGAAATGGTACAAAGGCTTCTATGTTTCTTCTGTGGTCGACCTTACCGCGTTTCAAAGAATTTTTCTGGATAGATGGGATGTAAAGAAAAATCCTCTCCAAATCTTGTCAGAATACGAAAACATTAGAAGGAACCAAGGAAAAACAATACAACACTACTGCACCCACTTCAACAATTTGTACAATGTGATTCCAACCGATATCAAACCCCCATAAGGTTTGGCATTGATAAAATTCCCTGACGGTTTTGACGCTGATATGTCATATCAATTAAGGGAAAGAAACTCTACCACTCTGGAGAACATGTAGAAAAGTGCAGTAAGTGTAGAGGCCAACTTGTTAGCCAGAAGGGCATGGCAGAGGACGAAAAGGAGAGTCACGATTAAAGAGGAACCTACCACATCCTCTTCTGACGCCAAACTGGATTCCTTAACTAGATAAATGGAAAGGATGATGGAGAGACTTACTATAGCCGAAAGAAATCCTCCTAGAGATAACCAAGCTGCTCCACAAATTCAAAATCCTAACGTCGGAAGAAATCCTCCTCAAATTAGGCAGAGAGATCCTAGGGATCAAAGGGAACAGAGGGGTCCTGATCAACAGATCAGACCACCCCTACAGGAAAATTATGTTGATGAAGGTGAGGAGACAATTGAAGAATTAGATGACACACATATAAACCTCATGGACTTTCACAACGACGAAGCCATTTTCCTCACTCGGGAAGAGCAAGAACTTTTCCTTCTTTCTCAAACAAAGTTAAATGAGGAAGCAGAGGAAACAGAACAGTGGGCTTTTGAAAACACCATTATGGAGGTACATAGGAAGTACAATCTGAGGAGCAAAAAGACAAATGAAAATCCCCTAAATAAGGTAACCGAAACCAAGAAAATAGTCGAAACCAAGAAGACCTCGGAGCCTTCTACCAAGAAGATCCCTAAGAAAGGCAATGTTAAATCTCCCGCAAAAAGAAACCCTACCATTTTACAAAGATCAACGTAGACTGAGGTTTCATCAACTAGTCAACCAAGTACTTCTTCTTAGAAAAATATGGTAGATAGATCAGAATTGTTGAGCCTAAGCAGAGAACCCATTACTTTCATCCTTGAAGGGGAATTAGCCAAATTGAAGATTCCCATTCCCCTTTCTGAGCTGATGAGTAAGAACGCTTACCGATCATAGGTGATCAAAGCGTTGAGCATCAAGCCAAAGATAGGCACAAAGGCCTTGGCTGTTGGATCAACAAATCATCCAGACACAGTAAATCTTACCGATGATCAACCTGAACTCCTATTTGGCCCTGAAGTTGATGGTCAGATGGACACCGGTGCTATCTCTCCTTTTTACATCAGCCTTAATATACATGACCTAATTCTTCACAATGCTATGTTAGATTCGGGTGCTTCTCACAACCTGATGCCTAAAGCAGTGATGGAAAAGCTGGAACTCAAGGTCACCAGACCCTACAAATATTTGCACTCTTTTGACTCCAGTAAAGTCAGATGTATTGGGTTGATCAAAGACTTATGTATCACCCTAGTTCAGATTCCAGCAAAAAGAATGGTTATGGATGTTGTGGTCGTGGACATCCCCCCTAAATATGGTATGTTTTTGTCCAGGTCTTGGGGGGCCAAGCTTAAAGGCACTTTGTAGTTGGATATGTCGTATGCCACTATCCCAATATTCAGACAACAGAGAAGACTGTACAAAGAGACGCTGAAGAAATATATGGTCAGCAACCAAGAAAATCCACATAACTACCCTCTATACTCTGCACACTTCGATCTGGATTCCTTCATCCTGTATAACGACGATGATATGGAAGAACAAATCGCTCAGATGGAAGAAGATACACTTGATCCGAAAGAAGGCCAAGAAATCACTGAGGCAAAAGGAAAGGAAATTGTAATAAGTGAAGAACTTCCAGCAGAGTTCTGGAGCATGGACTTCGATGGAGTTGTGGGCAAAGAGGGAGCTAGAGCAGGATTTTGGTTACACAATAACAAATCAAGGTATTCAGAGAGTCATTCTTACAAACTGAATTTTCAATGCACTAACAACATAGTTGAGTATGAAGCTTTGATTCTCAGTCTGAAACTACTGAAGAAGGTCGGTGCTAAACAAATCATGGTAAGATGTGATTCTGAATTGATTATCAAAAAAATTAAAGGTGAGTATGCAACAAAACATTCTAGGCTTAGAGATTATAGGAATGTTGTTTTGGATGCCATTCAATGTTTCACATAAATCGATTTGTAGGTGATCCCTAGGGGACATAACAGTTTAGCATATGGGTTAGCTACGTCGAAAGCTACATGCAATATACCTTTTCATTCCACTCGCCCATACATAGTAGAGGTGAAGTGCAGACCGATTGTCCCGGACAACATCAGATACTGGCAGGTATTTGGGAACGACGATCAAATTGAAGATTTTCTACAATGTAAAAATGATTTCGAGTGAACAAATATAGACTTAGAAAATGATGATGAAGATGTAAATAAATCTATCTTTTGGAATCACAGTGTAAATAAAATAGATTCAGAAGAATTAAGTGAAGATGTGGTAGATTCTGATGTTTTGCACTTAAAGAATAATGTGTTACCTAGGGGTTTAGTTACATTAGAAGCCCTGTTTGATTTTAATGATGTGGCGAAAAAACCCAAAATTGAAGCCAGTGGTAAAGAGGTTGAGGAATGTAACATAGGGATAGAGGAGAAACCCAAGATGGTAAAACTTTCCAAATATTTAACCCCAGAGAAGAAACTCAAATACATTGAACTTTTCAAAGAATATGTAGACATGTTATCCTGGGGTTATGAAGATTTAAAATCTTATGACACAAGCATCATACAGCATAGGATCCCGATAAAACAAGAACAAAAACCTTTCAAATAGAAAGTTAGGAGAATCAATCCCAAGTTAATTCCCCTGATAGAAAAAGAAATAAAAAATATCTATGATGCTAAAATCATAGTTCCCTTAAGATTTTCCAAATGGGTTTCAAATCTGGTTCTGACCCAAAAGAAAACTGGAGAAATCAAGCTTTGCATTGATTTCTAAAACCTGAACAAGGTTTCCCTAAAAGAAAACTACCCATTGCCAAAAATGGACCATATATTGCAAAAGGTAGTTGGATCCAGCCGAATCGCCTTACTAGATGGTTTCTCAGGCTATAACTAGGTTCTCGTTCACCCAGATGATCAGGAGAAAACAACCTTCACAACACCTTGGGGAACCTTCATGTACGTGAAAATGCCCTTCGGTTTGATGAATGCTGGGGCCACTTTCCAAAGAGAGATGGACATCACTTTTGTGGATGAGCTTGGCAGATTTATTGTCATTTATCTAGATGACGTAACTGTTTATTCCCAATCTGACGAAGAGCACTTACAACATCTCAGACAAGTGGTCACCTGAGTTGGAAGACCACAACTAATAAAATCCTCAGAGCTGGGTTTTATTGGCCTACACTATTCGTTGATGTGCATAAGAAAGTGACTTCATGCCATAAATGTCAAGTGTTCGAGGGAAAAAAGAAGCTCCTTCCTTTTCCCCTGAAACCCATATCTGTTGAAGCTCCTTTCCAGCAATGGGGTTTAGACTTTATCGGAGAGATACATCCTCCCTTTTCAGGCCAACACAAATGTATTCTTACTGCCACAAACTATTTCACAAAATGGATTGAAGTTGTACCAAGCAGGCAAGCTACTGATTTTGTCATTATTAAATTTCTAGAAAATAATATCTTGTCTCGCTTTGGGTGTCCAAGAAAAATCATAACCGACAATGCAGCTACTTTCCAATCTAAGAAGCTCATAAATTTTTGCATCCAGTATCATATCACTTTGGGACACTCCACAACTTATTACCCTCAGGGAAATGGGCTGGTTGAGTCATCCAATAAAACCTTGGTGAACATTATTAAGAAGACACTACAAGAAAACAAAAAGTCATGGCATAACAAGTTGGTTTTCGCACTTTGGGCCGACAGACTGACCACTAAGAGGTCAATTGGTATGTCTCCATATCAATTGGTCTATGGCACTGAAGTAGTGTTTCCTACCTCTTTAGGTGTTCCCGTCATGAAACTTCTGCAAGAGATGCAACCCGAGTTGAACGACTCCCAAAGAAGGATAAACTAGATGATCCATTTGCAGCAATCTAGAGAAGAAGTATACAATAAAACTAAGGTTGTCCAGGAGAGCATAAAAAAGATCTTTGATAAAAGAACTAAAGAAGATGACTTTGAGCTAGGTGATCTGGTTCTGAGGTGGGATGTTATAAATGAAGATAAGGAGAAGCATGGAATGTTCGAAAGTTTGTGGAAGGGAACTTACATGATTCAAGCATTCATAGGAAATAACGCTTTTCTGATCAACAACAGTGATGGGACCAATCTGCCAGGAGGACCTGTGAATGGAAGAATGTTGAAACACTATTCACCCCCTCAGTAGAGGCCTTCAGTCACACTTTTCCATTGTACAAACCATTTCCTTTTGCTTACAAGTTTTTGAGTGGATAACTTTGATCAGATGGTTGAAGCCTGCAGAGAAGGCCCTGGGTGACTGAACATTGTCCTCAAAATTTTCAAAAATAAAGTAAATCAAACAACAAAAGAAACTGTGGAGAAATTTTTCAGAACATCCAAAAGGAGGATTCTTGGCACTTCACAAGGAGAGTTCCATCCCCGGGTGGAGACATTGTTATAACCCTATAATTTATAGAATTCACTGGTGACTGAAATGTTATCCCTTTACTGTGTTTGGTTGCCAAATAATTTTCCATTCTGTAAATAATTTGAGAAAAAAAAAAGAAAAAGAAAAAGAAAACAAGAAAATAATAAAAGAAGGCATAAAAGAAATTGAGTAAAGCCCCATGCAATAACAATGACCTGGTACATACAGTATAAGCATAGCCAAGTCCTTTTAAATTGATGTTGATAGGATTAGTGAATAAGCTTGGCTAAATTGTTTAATCTTAGCCAAGCAGTTTAGGTTAGCTAGTGAATAAATTTGACGAAATTGTCTAATCTTGGTCAAATAACCCTAGGGCAATGTAATTTCTTAGTCCAATAGTTTAATCTGTGCTAAATGGCATAGGTAAGTAGGTTAGAGCATAGGTTGGTTGGTTTTATTTCAATAAAACATGCATGATGATCGATGTTGAACCATATCTTTGATGTTTGAAAGTTGGATGGCTAACCCCCATGGTGACAAAAAAAGC
The DNA here is from genome assembly GCA_009831015.1 of Picea engelmannii. Classification (NCBI taxonomy): domain Eukaryota; kingdom Viridiplantae; phylum Streptophyta; class Pinopsida; order Pinales; family Pinaceae; genus Picea; species Picea engelmannii. The sequence continues at coordinate 1,152,111 of ML785339.1, forward strand.
AGGGAAAGCTGGGCAAACCCACATAAAGCACTTGTCCTAAGTTTTCGGAGCAAATATGATTTTTGCACTGGAAAATTAAATAAAGCGCACAGATGAACGGCTGAGGCATTGGCGCTCAGATCTACGGTCAACAAGTTTTTTCGGACCCCCCCAACCATTCTACCTTTAACGGTGGGGGGGGGGGGGGT
>ML785339.1:1165005-1181563 GCA_009831015.1 Picea engelmannii
AATGGCTTAAAGCCGACATAAATAAAATAACATTACTAATCTAAATCACAACTAATGGCCTAAAGCCGACATAAATAAAATAACATTACTGATCTAATATGCCCCAATTAAGTGGTAATGAGCCAATATTAGGGCTTAACACACGGCTGGTGAAAACGAAACCCAATCCACTACGACTATAAAAGGTGATCAGTCACCTCTTATCACAAGAAGCAAGCAGATCATGTCTACAGTTCCATCCAAGAAGCCGACAGATACTTCACTAGTTGACCAACCAAATAAAGAAGGACCAAAGTTGAGTATTTTTTAGAAATATGACGAGATCAAGAAGAGGAATCAGGCGCTAACCAACAGTACTTATGCTCAGTTTTGGAAACGGACATCAACAGCACAACACAGACTGTTGTCTGCATTTGATACAGAGAAGGGTAGAATGCGCATGGATTTTTTGCAGGCACAAGTGCCCGACCAAAAGGCAATTATTGATTACAAAAGGGAAACGTTTGATTTTCACACTAGAGATGTGCACCCAGCTGATCAAATGGATCTACACAAGAAAACTGGAGAAATGGTTTTCTCCACTTTGGAAAATTCTTCTACTACGGTTGCTAAAATACAAGTCTCTTTGAGCAATGTTCAAACACAAATAAATTTAGAAAAGATATCATCCTTTGCAAAGGATAGCAGAATTTAAATGTTGGAAGAATTGGTCCTCACGATCGGGTATGACCCCTCGAATGTGAAAGCAGTCGAGGAGATGCTTAAAAAGAAAAATGATGATATAGTATCTCTCAGGAAACAGTTGAAACTTCCACCAACGGAAGATGCACAGACAAAGGAGATAGCTAAGACAAAAGGTGAGAAGGACGAGATGCTCAAGTTGATCATGGAGCAGAATGCACAGTTGAAAGAGATGAAAGAAGAACTGGAAAGGTTAGTGAAGGAGAAGGAACAATCAATGCCTATGGAGGTCATTCAATTGAGCGCAGTTCCACTCACAGGAGTAAGCACATCATCGACAAAAGAAATCCCCTCAGCGACTCCACTGACAGCTCTAGAAAAGACAATAGAACTAGCAAAATCCATGGGGGAGATGAAATTGCAAGAGACAGAAATTAGCAGACTTAAAAAGGAGGTTGAGGACCTTCATGAACTTAAGTTTTCTTACCAAACCAGCTACTCCATGGAGAAACAAACATCAAACAAGATCAAACAGGAATTACAGTAGCTTCAAAAGCAAACAGTGGCAGGCAAGACACTTGTTGAGGCCAAGGAAAATATATGGATGGATATCTCCAAATACATAAATGAAATATGGCCTATGGTGCAAATCATGCTCGAGCAAAATGAACTAGTACAAAGGAGCAGGCAAGCTATTGAGAAAATAAGAGGAGAACTGGGAGAAATGCCCACAGAAGCCACTGAGATCATTAAATTCTTGAATTACAAAACCAGGGAAGAGTTAGAGGATTTGAATATTGAAGACAGGACGGAAACCATCCTCGAAGTCAAGAGGGTTCTGACCAAAAGAGGACTAATGCTACAGTTGGAAGAGAAATTCTAGACTATGGACACAGGAGTGCAAAGATTTTTTGGCAAAATCGAAGCTCTGCAGAAGAAAGGACTCCCTAGCTTAAGGGTCCTAAATGACAAGTTAATGACCCTTCCTGATTATAAACAAAAGCTGGCCACAGTGGCCAAAGATAGTTCAAAATTTTTGGGAATACAGGGAAGCATAACAAGCAAGGCGTTCTTAGAAACTTTACAGCCAGACATCAGCATACAGCACAAGATCCGGTACATTTTCGTCATCAAGCCAACTTTTTCCAAGTACACAGAGATGGATGAAATATATAGAAGATTACTCAAAGTCATCATTCATAGTCAGCTATGATGGGAAGAGCTATGAAATCTGATCGAGTAGGAGATGAGGTGTCCAAGTCTAGTCAGCAATCCAATCAGACAAAGTCATGCAGATGACTCACCAACAGTTTTCCCCAAAAATGAGCGTGAAGATTTCAACACATCATCAACAGTTCCTGAATTTTTTTATCTTGTTGAGTTAGTTAGTTAAATTTAGAATATGCCACATCCTTATCTTTAATGACAGGATCGTATGTAATTTTTTATTATAAATACTTTGAACTTTGAAGTATGAAGGGTTGATATTTACGCCCTGTAAGCCATAAAGATTGTAATTGTTTATCAAGAGATCTTCCAGTAATACAAAGGGACATTTCACAGGATTCTCGCGTGTTATTCATTGGTGATGTTTATTTTTCAGTGTTAAATGTTTTTCTCGCTCAGACGTCATATTGTTTTCTAGTCTGATATTTTAAAAGTAGCGTATGTTGCAGTATTTATCTTTGTACACCCTGTCTCTGACTTTAAATATCTAAATGTTTATCTTCTAATGTTATAGTGAAGAAATTCTTAAATGCTTCTTTATTTTAATTGATATTCTCGTCTATTCTGCTATCCATCACTTTACTACCAAAGAATCCAATGAATACACTACCTTGCCCTGTGAAAATAATCTTTTAATTCTTATTTAGATCTCTATCCTTATAATACATACCCCATAGCCCAATGGGTGCGTAAACCCTATTTCAGTGAACTTTACAAAAAACAAACCATTCAATCTTATTCTACTTAACTAGCCTAATATCTCAAAGTTAAAACATATCTAAATCTTACAGAGAGATCCCTCTCTGAAACTGGCAGGGCTAGATTCCAGTGTCGAAGTGGTTGGATAAAGTTACCACTGGAAAATTTCTTCTACCGTGACAACCTCTGGGAATTTACAGAGCGATAACAGAAGGGAAGTGGGGCAGCTGAAGTATTGGTGAGCAGAGAAGGGGCACACTTCATGGGGTGGGACATGCATGTGGGTAATGAGAGGCTATAGGTTGGTAGTTTGAGTTGGATCATGGGACGAAATCCTTCATATTGACTATGTAAATTCTTGTTGTCTCAGCCTAGCCTAGGAATCCCTTTACCTAGGTGTAGTTTAGTCCCATCTTGGGGGTGACCCACTGCTAAGAGTGATTATAAACATGGTCTAAGGTTGGGAGGATCGTGGAAGGTATCCACCCAATTGGTGGTCTTCTATAAAAATATAAGTATCAACTATGTGTTCAATTGCATGTTTTGTATTTGTACATGTATTATATTTATGATTATTTCCTGTATATGTTGTATGTATAGGGTTATTGTTATTTCTGCATTAATCTGTGTATAAGAAGAATATGTTGTCTGTTTAAAGCTATATTTATATACAGATGAAATTATTGTAAGTTTTACATGGCATGACCCAGTCTAGGTAGGCTGGGTATGTTACAATGTAATCAAGTTCTGCAAGAGTTAATGTGTGTGGCACAAACCAGCAGGTATAAGCCTAGGTGTGTTGCATTTTTGGTTATCAGAAACAACAAAAGTAGTAATGGTGGCATGACTCTATCCAGGGAGGCCCGGGGTATGCTACAATTTGGTATCAGAGCTCCGGTTTTCAGCACTGAGCCTAGATGGACCATATAAGTGGAAATTAAATGAAAATATTTAGAATGAATTGTTGTCTAAATGGAAAAAATTTGAGTTTCAGAGCATCCATAAGTGCCAAGAAGGTGTTGAGAGAACACCTCAGTTGTGTTTGAAATCTCAGGATGTTTAACGATTCGAGAAAGCCAATAGAGGAAAGAAACCATAGTAACAATTGCTTTAGGGCCATAAAGTTTATATTTGGGTTGTCTGATCTATTTGGGAGAAGGTAGATCATTGACAACCATCAGATCTATGAAAGGAGCATGGAGGTTAACCTTCAAGTCCTTCGGACTTCGTTGCTTCGACAAATTTTAAGATTTTGAAAAAAAGAGGCAAACTCCCTGAAGCTCTGAAGTCCGGGAGTGGATCTACACAATAGATCATTTGGGAGAAGGTGGAAAGTTGGATCCCTGAAGTGGTTTGGAAATTTGATGTTCGTGGAAAATGTTTGTGGTTGCGTGGGGTGGAGTTTTCTCTGAAGTCCCAAAATCTGTAACTAATCCGGACCGTCCATTATCAGAGACATGTATCCGTAGATTAGCAAGTTTTCATAATTTTGACATCTGTCATTTCAGGGTTAGGTTGGTGCTCAATAGAGAAATCCTCCAAATCCTGAAGTTCCAAAGTCCCGAAGCTCCGAGGAACACATGTTCGGAAGTTTGGCATTCGGGTGTTTTGATGTTCTTTGTCATGCAATTCTCCAAAGTATCGAAGCATCATAATAACACGACATGATGACATCACCTGGAGTTACATGGACATGATCGAGAGGTTGGAAGCTCGACGAACGAGAGTTTAAGAGTGTGCAGATGAGAATTTTTCCGAAGTCCTAGGGCCCCGCAGTCCTGAAGCTCCAGGGAACAACTATTCGAAAGTTCAGCATTTAGGAGTTATCAAGTATGTGGGTGTGAAATATTCCGAAGCTCGAAGAGTCGAAGTCCTAGAATGTAGGAATTTAGTGACATGATGACGTCACCTAGAGTAACTTGGACTTGTTCGTAAGTTCGACGTTCGAGAGTTTTGAAGGGTGGTGTAAAAGAACCCTCTGAAGCCCAAAGTTTCAAAGTCACGAAGCACCAAAGTGACGTGGCCTGATGACTTCACCTAGGGTGACGTGGAAACACTTGATTCTTTCCATGTGTCATATTGGTTTGTACTTTTAAAGGAACTTTTGTTCCAGTTAGAAATTGACATGTGTCACCCGTCAGATTGGGCCACATGTTGTCTATACATTTTTTCCATGCAGCAACCCCCCTGATCCATGATTACTAGTGGGACTCTGGGAGTTCGCCAATTTGGAGTTCGGAGGAATGTGTGCATGTTGTTACAATATCTTCCTAAGTCTGAAGTAGGGGAGAAACGAAGTAACAAAATGATAAAGTGTCATCCTGAGAATTCAAAAATTCAACGTTTGGGGGTATGTGAGTATATTGATGCAAGAACCTCTGAAGCGCAAAGCTCCGGAGAGATTCTCCAGGAATTTCCACTTTTGCGTTCAGAGAGAAAGATGTGTGGAGTTGGAGGAACTTCCGAATCCTGAATTTCAGAAGTCCCAAAGCTCCAAAGTAGCGGAGCCCTGAAGCTCCGAAGATGTATTGTGCAAGGATTTTCCAGTTCAACATTCGAGAGAAATAAGGCATGAGGTAGTAAGAGCCTCTAAAGCCTGAAGTTCTAGAGCCCTGAAGTCCTGAATCTTCGTATGAGTGCATATCAGTTGAGCGCTTGGACATAGCCCTTGGTCATATGAGACTTTGATCGAAATAAAAAGAGAGCTAGTGTTGAATTGTTGTTTTTAAAGACAAATTGTTCAAATATCCATAAATATTATCTCGAGACTCAAAATTGAGCAAGGGAGTAGTCATTGGAAAGATCTTGGAAAAAAAATCATAATTTTTCACCCAGAAAATCAAGTTGAATAGAAAATTTCTCAGAAAATCAAAAGAAAGAATTTTGATATGTTATTGAACCAAAATGGTTCATATTTTCATGAAATTGTTGAGTTAGTTAGCATGACAAAGTTTTGTTGGCTACACATTTTTCAGATTTAACAACAACTAGATCAGAATAGTATCAACACAGAGTGCAGAGAGATGGAAGAGGCACATGGGGCTTACAACCAGTAATATGATATCAGAGGGATGGATATCCATTTTGGTATTGAAGGAACAAACTCTAATGGACATGGAGAAGGAAAGGTTGAAAGCATGAATATGGTAGAAACCATTAGAAATTTACAGAAAGATGTCCAAAGTCACAAGGCTGGTAATGAAAGGTTTATGAAATCCAAGGAGAAACAAGAGGACTTCAACGTGAAGTTAATGTAGAGATTGGCCATAATTGAAAATAAACTGGATAAGGAGGAAGCCATAGGTCTCCTGAGGAGAAAGGAATATCAAGAAGTGTTAGTATAAATCACCATCACTCCCCAAGGAATTCAAATAGGAGAGCACACAGCAACTCAAGTCCATCCCCTTTCAGGAAGAATCAAAATAGGTTTGGGGTGGATGAACTGTGAGGAGAAATGAACAAAACCAGGCCACTACGTTTGATGGTGAGAACAAGAAGGATGAATATGTTGAGACATGGATGTTAGGCACGAGAAAGTACTTCCAATTGAATAATTATTCTTCACATGTATAAGGAATAATTTTTATCTATCAACTCAAGGGACAGGTGATGTAGGAGCATCGTAGGCAATCAAGAGAGCGTGAAGGCGGAAGGACAGCCGGAAAGAACAACATGCATTTTTCATGTTTTGAAATGTTTCGAAAGTTTAAGGGAGCGGATATTAATGTAATAGTTAGGAATATGGCGTACTTGCATTTATATCTTGAAGGTTGTAAACAGATCTTGAGCGATTGCTCTCATCTGTAAAACATTAAGACATTTATGCATAGTTAATGAAAGTAGGTAGGTTTGAATTAATAGATTAGATAGTTTAGAGAGTAGGAGGGAAAATGGATATAGACACCCTCACCATTGTATCATAGTAAGTAATTAGATCATTAACATATTAGCATAGAGAAGAAGAAAGAGAGTTGTAGAAGAGAGTTGTAAAGAAGAAGGCCATGTACATGAGCTTTGAATCAGAATTCATGGTGTTATGATGTTTTCTGTTTACACATGGTGGATGGTATGATTACAATTGTTTATTCTCTCTATTTATGCCTTTGTTGTTATTCTGTGTTGAATGTATGATTTCATGTTGAATGTTTGAAGTCTGAGAGAGAAAGAGAATGAGTTTCAATTGTTTCTCTTCCTAAATGTCAGTTCCTGCAAGGAATGCAGTGAAACGTCTGCAAGGAGTGCATTGACGAAGGTTCAGAGTTTATCTCTAAAAGATCAGGAGGGATATCGTTGTTCTCATTCCAACAGAAGTGAAAGTGAAGGAAATAAGTCATGCAAGGTGTGTGCAGGCTAGTTAAAAGCTCAGAACTTATCAACCCAGGGGAGAGTTGAGGGACTTCTGTTGAAAGAAGTGCACAAAGTCGAAAGAATCAAATACTTAGAAGTATTTGAAATTTTTTCGCAAGGAGTGCGTGCATGGGTTCTCTTGAGACTTGAAGAGAAAGTAAAGCTCATGAGGGTTAACATCATCGAGTTTTTCAAAGGATGACAAAGGTCGAACTACTTCAAAGGGAGACAAGGGTCGAAGTCATCTAGCAAAAGTAAATTTTATAAGGAAGAACCTTGGTTTATTTCGCAAAAGTCGTCCAGGAGCAACGAGCGGTCAAAATTCTCTGTGGAGAATTTGCGAAGTCGCGAGGACCGTGGGATTCCAGTGAAGCTGCAAGAAGGATAAGTGTTTGATGAATCCATCCTTCAGGAGGTAAGGATCAGTGTGGACCATTGATCGTGCTTTACACAAGCCATCAGATCATTTAGTCATTTCAGGGATCCCGACGACAAGGATCGGAGCGCAGTGGAACGAAAGTCCCAAAATCACGAGTTGCGATAGGAATTGGCGTAGAGTTCGAGATTTTGACACTTCGGGTGTCGAGAAACGAAGGAGGAAGCGCTTTGGGAGAGAGAGTCCTGAAATCCGGGAAGAGTGACAGGTGGCGCACTTGTCGCTAGGTGGAGTCAAGCTTCATTGATTGTTTCAGGATTTCGTAGGATAGAGAGCCGAAAGTTTTGCATCAGGATTCGCGAAGTCGCGAAGTCCAAAATTCCAAATCGGTAGAAGGTTCTGTGAGAAATCAGACTTTGCTGAATACATTTCAGAGAATCGGTATTTCGGGTTTCGACGGGTCCAGGAGCCGGAAACTCGACAACGGAAAGCGCGATATTGCGAAACCCAAAAACTCGACTAAGGAGGGTGTGACGTTATTATGGGCAAGGAGATTTGGGTTGGCACCTGGTGTTGTTCACACAGGCTCAATTCATAAGGACCTGTGGATCGATTCGTTAGAGGTTCTAGTAGGGATCCGAAAGAGCTACTTCATCTCAAGGAGATTTGAACGATCCTGTGAGCGGACCTCGACCCAAGGGTTTGGGGAGCTGCACCAATTGGTAACAGAGCTTGACTTTGTTTGTATATTGCGGACAGAGGAAGCGAGAGGAGAAAAGAGAAATATTTCTCAGTCATGCCGTTGAGAAGAAGAGACAGGCCAGTGGCGATGCCTGATCCAGCAGTGGAAAGAGAAATGCGCGAACTATGTGCTAGGCTTGATGCCATGGAGACAGCACAAAGATGCACAGTTGACACTGGGAATTTCAGCGAGGTTGAAAGTGAAAATGAAGATGGACACAGAGAAGAAGTCACAGTCGAGGATGTTGTAGATGAAATCCTATTCAAGGTTGTTGCAAGGATAGGTGCCAGGGAAAAAATGGAGATTCCCATGTATGAAGGGAACCTAGACGTTGAAGATCTTCTAGACTGGATTAGAGCTCTAGATAAATATTTTGACTATGAGGATGTCGAGGAAGACAATAAGGTCAAACATGTTGTTACTAGACTTAAAGGGCATGCAGCACTATGGTGGGATGAACTGCAGGTTGACAGACGTTGCAACGGCAAGCAGAAAATCAAAAGTTAGGATAGAATGGTTGAGAAGATGAAAGAAAAATTCATACCCAAGGATTATCAAATCACTCTGTTTCGAAGGATGCAAAACTTGAGATAGAAGATGATGACAGTGAAAGAGTACACTGAAGAATTCTACAAGATCAACATCAGGGTAGGTCATTAGGAAATTGATGATGAAAAGGTTGTGAGGTACATGAATGGTCTATGATATGACATTCAATATGAGATTAGCATGATAACCCTTTGAACTGTAGAAGATGATTATCAGATGGCTCTAAAAGCTGAAGAGAAGCTGAGCCGAAAGCAAGGTCAAAGAGGTCGAGGCAGAAGTCAAGCCAGAGGCAAGACAATTGCACAAGACAGAACTCAGAGACCTCAAGAAGAGGGGAAGAAACCTCAAACTCAACATGAGAGAGGAGGAAGCTCACAGAGAGGGAAGTATGCCGATAGAAATACTTTTCCTCGAGCTAGAGGAAGAGGAAGAGGCCAAGGAGGTGAAGTGAAATGTTTTGTCTGTGGGAAAAATGGATATAAATCTTATGAGTGTCTAGACAGAAATAAGGAAGGTGGTGAAACTCACATTTTCGAAGCACAAGGACAAAATGTTGAGGCAAAAGATGCTGAGGGCAGAAGATACTTGATGATGAGGAAATTTCTCTTAACGCCAGAGAAGGAGACAAAGAACCCAGCCCAAAGGAACAGTATGTTTCAGACTACTTGCAAGACTAAAGACATGGTATGCAAGGTTATAGTGGACAGAGGTAGCACAGATAATCTCATTTCTACAGAGATGGTAGAAAATATGGAGCTGTAGACTGTCGTACATCCAAGCCCATACAGAGTTTCGTGGCTACAAAAAGGACATCAGGTAAATGTCACTAAACAGTGTTCAGTTGAATTTAAAATAGGAGGATATAAGGATGAAATATTATGTGATGTCATTCGCATGGATGCTTATCATCTATTGCTGGGTAGACCGTGGAAATATGACATAAATGTGGTTCATGATGGGAGAAAGAACGCATACACCCTGGAGAAAAATGGGAGAACTCACATGTTGTTGTCAATTAAGGATAAGAAGTAAAGCTAGAGGTAAGCAGCACCTACCGTACTTCTCATGAGTGGGAAGGAACTTCTTAATAAGGTTAAGAAGGAATGCACACAATTTATTGTGGTCAGGAAGCCTAGAATTGTTTTGACTAGTACAAGGATGGATGTTTACCAGAGGAAATCCAGAAGTTGCTGGAAGAGTTCGTTGATATAGTAGTAGATGAACTACCTCGTTCGTTGCCACCAATCAGGAGTATAAGTCATCACATTGATCTTATACCTGGAGCTAGTTTACTGAACAAAGAAGTGTATAGATTGACACCGCAAGAGAATGAAGAAGTCAAGAGAGAAGTCCAGGACTTAATGGACAAAGGGTTGGTTAGAGAGAGCTTGATTCCATGCGATGTTCGAACAATACTCAACCCAAATAAAGATGGAGGCTGGAGGATGTGTACAGACTCAAGAGAGATCAATAAGATTACCATCAGATACAATTTTCCATTGCCAAGGATGGATTATTTGATGGATTGCTTGAGTGGAGCAAGATTTTTTTCAAAGATTGATTTGAAAAGCAGATATCATCAAATTCACATGAGAGAAGGTGATGAATGGAAGACAACATTCAAGATGAATGAAGGGTTGTATGAATGTCTTGTTATGCCATTTGGGTTAACAAATGCACCCAGTACTTTCATGAGGTTGATGAATGAAGTCCTGAAGGATTTCATAGGGAAATTCGTCATTGTATATCTTGACAATATATTGATTTTCAGCAAGGAAGAAGTAGAACACTTAAAGCATTTAGCTGCAGTAATAAGGAGATTGAAGCAAGATAAATTGTTGAGAAATATGAAGAAATCGACATTTATGAGGAAATAACTCATTTATTTGGGTTTTGTTATCTCTGCAAATGAGCTGAAAATGGATCCGGAGAAGGTGAATGTGATTAACAATTGGCCATTGCCGAAAAATGTGTTTGAAGTTCAAAGCTTCCATGGTTTAGCTAGTTTCTATAGGAAATTCATCTAAAATTTCAATGGGATTAGCGCACCAATGATGGATACGGTGAAGAAAATACATAAATCTTTTCATTGGACAAAGGAAGTAGAGAAGAGTTTCGATCTGCTAAAGAAGAAGATCATTGAGCAGCCAATATTGGTGTTGCCAAATTTCAGCAAGACGTTCCAAGTCAAGTGTGATGCGAGTGGATATGCAATTGGAGCAGTCTTGAGCCAAGACGACAGGCCGATCGCATACTTCAGCAAGAAATTGAATGAAGCGAAGGTCAAATACTCGACATATGACAAAGAATTATATGTTGTCATACAAGCGTTGAAGAAATAGAGACATTATTTGGTTCCTAAGGAGTTTGTTTTGTACAACAATAATCATGCTTTGCAATTCATGACTCAACAGGACAAGTTGAACCAAAAGCATGCAAAATGGGTTAAATACATGCAAAATTTTAATTTTGTAATCAAGCATATTTCTGGAACCGCTAACAAAGTTGTTGATGCTTTGAGCAAGAAATGTTTGTTGATGCAGGAATTCAGAGTCAAAACTTTGGGTTTTGATAACCTCAAAGAAATGTATAGAGATGATCCAGACTTTAAAGAGGCATATGAGGCATCTGAGAATCCAATTCTCAGGGACAAAAGCTAGTGGACCGAATATATGATCTAGGATGGGTTATTATTTAGGGGCAATCAGTTATGTATTCCAAAATGCTCCATGAGGGAGAACCTGCTAAAGGAAAAACACAGTGGAGGATTAGTCAGACATTTCGGTCATGACAAAACGTTCTCAAAGTTGAGTGACTCATATTTTTGGCCAGGGATGACGACAGATATTAAGAAATTTATGGACAGATGTAGGATTTTTCAGCACATAAAGGCAAAAAGGCAGAACACAGGGTTATACTATCCATTACCCATACCTGAGAGGTCGTGGGATGCAGTGAGCATGGATTTTATATTGGGACTGCCAAGAACACAAAGAGGATGTGATTCAATATTTGTGGTGGTAGAAAGATTTTCAAAAATGGCACATTTCATACCATGCCAGAAAACGAGTGACGCAACTCATATTGCGAATCTGTTTTTCAAAGAAGTCATCAGACTTCACGACTTACCAAAGAGCATAGTTTCTGATCGGGATACCAAGTGTGTAGGACATTTATGGAGGACTTTATGGAAGAATTTGGGGACAAGTTTGTCTTTTAGCTCAACTTATCATCCTCAGACAGATGGGAAAACAGAAGTTGTGAACAAAATCTTGGGAGATTTGTTGAGAATCCTAGTGACTGAACACCACAGTCGGTGGGATCACATTCTGCCACAGGCAAAATTTTCTTACAACGACTCATCCACCAGAATCACAGGGAAGAGTCCATTCCAGATTGTATATGGGATGTAGCCAAGGGGAGTTTCTGAATTGAGAAATTCGGAACAATAATAATTCAGGAGTTCTAGCCCAGACAATTTTGCGGAAACAATGAAGGAGCTTCACAGCAGAGTCAAAGAGAGACTGCAAAATTCAAGTCAAGAATACAAGAACAGAGTAGATCAACACAGGAGAGAACTTCAATTTGAATTTGGTGATCTGGTTCTTGCACATCTGAGGAAGGAAAGGTTCCCAAGGGGAACATATAACAAACTGAAGATGAAAAAGATTGGGCCATGCAAGGTCATAAAGAAATTTGGCGCAAACGCATATGAGATAGAATTACCCGATGGGATTGGAATCTCACCGATATTTAGTGTTGTGGATTTGTACCCTTACAGAGCTGAAGAAACAAGAGCAGAAGATGAACAGATAGAGATTCAATGGAAAAATAAAATTCATGTGGCTGAAAATCCACAGATGGAAAGTATAATTGACAAGAGAGTCAGCAGGAAGACCAGAAGAAAAGAGTATTTTGAATACTTGGTCAAATGGAAGGGACATCTAGTTGAAGATGTCAGCTGGGAAGATGAACCAGAAATTCAGAGGTATGGACAGACCATGCAAGAGGTCATGAACAGGAGTTCATGAAAATTTTCAAGCGAGGGAGTATGATGCAGGAGCATCGTAGGCAATCAAGCGAGCGTGAAGGCGGAAGGACAGCTAGAAAGCGCAACATGCATTTTTCACATTTTGAAATGTTTCGAAATTTTAAGGGAGAATATATTAATGTAATAGTTAGGAAGATGGCGTACTTGCATTTATATCTTTGAGGTTGTAAACAGATCTTGAGAAATTGCTCTCATCTGTAAAACATTAAGGCATTTATGCATAGTTAATGAAAGTAGGTAGGTTTGAATTAATAGATTAGATAGTTTAGAGAGTAGGAGGGAAAATGGATATAGACACCCTCACCATTGTATCATAGTAAGTAATTAGATCATTAACATATTAGCATAGAGAAGAAGAGAGAGAGAGATGTAAAGAAGAAGTCCATGTACAGGAGCTTTGAATTAATATATGAAGCTTTGAATCAAAATTCATGGTGTTATGATGTTTTATGTTTACACATGGTGGATGGTATGCTTACAATTGTTTATTCTCTCTGTTTATGCCTTTGTTGTTATTCTGTGTTGAATGTATGATTTCATGTTGAATGTTTGAAGTCTGAGAGAGAAAGAGAATGAGTTTCAATTGTTTCTCTTCCTGAGTGAGAGTTCCTGCAAGGAGTGTAGTGAAACGTCTGCAAGGAGTGCGTTGACGAAGGTTTAGAGTTTATCTTTGAAAGATCAAGAGGGATACCATTGTTCTCATTCCAACAGAAGTGCAAGTGAAGCACAAAAGCCATGCAAGGTGTGTGCAGGCTAGTTGAAAGCTCAGAACTTATCAACCCAAGGGAGAGTTGACGGACTGTTGTTGCAGGAAGTGCACAGAGTCGAAAGAATCAAATACTTAGAAGTATTTGAAAGTCTTCCACAAGGAGTACGTGCAGGGGTTCTCTTGAGACTTGAGGAGCAAGTAAAGCTCAGGAGGGTTAACGTCGTCGAAGTTTTCAAAGGAGGATGAAGGTCGAACTACTTCAAAGGGAGACAAGGGTCGAAGTCATCCAGCAGAAGTAAAGTTCATAAGGAAGAACCTTGGTTTATTTCATAGAAGTTGTCCAGGAGAAACGAGTGGTCAAAATTCTCTGTGGAGGATTCACGAATCCGTGAGGACCATGGGATTCTAGTGAAGCTATAAGAAGGATAAGCATTGGATGAATCCATCCTTAGGGAGGTAAGGATCAACGTGGACCATTGATCCTGCTTTACACAAACCGTCAGATCATTTAGTCATTTCGGGGATCGTAATGACAAGGACCAGAGCGCAGTGGAACGAAAGTCCCGAAATCGCGAGTTCCTATAGGAATTGTCATAGAGTTCAGGATTTCGGCACTTCGGGTGTTGGGAAACAGAGGAGGTAGTGCTTTGGGAGTGAGAGTCTCGAAAGCCTGGAAGAGTGATAGGTGGAACACTTGTCGCCAGGTGGAGTCAAGCTTCGTTGACTATTTTTGGATTTCATAGGATAGAGAGCTGGAAGTCTCGCATCAGGATTCGCGAAGTCATGAAGTCAAAAATTATGAATCAGGAGAAGGTTCTGTGAGAAATCAGACTTTGCTGAATACATTTCAGAGAATTGGTATTTCGGGTTTCCATGGGTTCAAGATCTGAAAACTCGACAACAGAAAGCGTGATATTGTGAAACCCGAAAACTCGACTGAGGAGGGTGCGACGTTATTGTGGGAAAGGAGATTTGGGTTGGCACTTGGTGTTGTTCACACAGGCTCAATTCATAAGGACCTTTGGATCGATTCATTAGAGGTTCTGATAGGGATCCGAAAGATCTACTTCGGCTCAAGGAGATTTGAACGATCATGTGAGAAGACCTCGACCCGAGGGTTCGGGGAGCTGCACCAAAAGGCCTCCATGTGGTGGGATCATCTTGTGCAGGTGCAACACATTAAAGAGAGAAATGATTCTTGGAAGGAATTCAAGAAGTATTTTGAAAAGAAATACTTGACTAAGAGATATTATGATAAGAAAATGAAGGAGTTCTTTGAACTCAATCTTGGAAGTCTGTTCATTGACGAATACGAAAGAAGGTTTTTGGAACTCTTGAAGTATGTCTCCTTCATTAAGGATGAGGAAGTTCAGATTCAAAGGTATTTGAGTGGGATGCCATATTTCATCAGTGACAAGATTTAATATGATGATTCCAAGACTTTGGAGGAGACTATAAGGCAAGCTAAATTCCTATATGATCAGCATAAAGGAAATCCAACTTTCCAAAAATATTGGGAAGACAAAAATAAGTTCAAGATGGAACAAAGGAAGAAGGGGAATAAGTGACCATTCTTCAAAAATAGTCCTCAGGGATATCCAATTTATAGAGAGCCCAGAGCGATAGAGACAGGTGGGAAAAGTCCAAGAAAACCACCCATTCAATGTTGGGGTTGTAAAGGAGATCATATGTATAGATATTGTCCTCACATAAGTGAAAAAGTGAGAGTTGTTCACAATGTACAACAAGTTGAAACAATGGAGGACATGGGCATGAATGTACCCAAGATATATGCATCCCTAGAAAACAAGCAAGTTGAGTTTCAATCACACATGATTGAAGTGGAAGGTATGATCAACAACCAAACGATTACAATTTTAATTGATTAAGAAGATAGTGATAGTTATATAGATCCTGAAATGGTGGAAAGATTTCATTTTCCAGGAAGAAAGCATGGAAAATCTTGGTTGGTGCAGTTGGCTTTCGGAGCCAAAAAAAAATTAACGAGATGGTTAAGGCATGCCCAGTGGACATGAATGGGTCGAGCACCAAGGAAGATTTGAATATATTTCATTTAGGTTCCTATGACTATATAATTGGGATGGATTGGTTGGACCAAAATCATGTTATCTTATACTTTTATAATAAAACATTTACTTCTCGGGATGAGGAAGGGGACCTAAGGACATTGTAGGGAATTCCCAGGGCAATAACTATCAGAGAAATATCATCATTGCAGCTGAGGAAATGTTACAGAAAGGGTTGTCAAATATTTGCATCCAATATGGAGGAAACACCTAAGGATAAGGTGTCAAATATTGAATATTATGCATTCCTAAAGGAATTTGAAGATGTATTTAAAGAAATACCAGGACTACCCCCTAAAAGAGATATTGATTTCTCTATAAATACGATGTTTGGAGCAACTCCAGTATCCAGGACACCTTACAGGATTAGTACACCAGAACTAAAGGAGTTGCAAATGCAGCTTGAAGAGCTTCTAAAGAAGGGGTATATACACCCAAGTGTGTCACCTTGGGGTGCTTCAGTATTATTTGTGAAAAATAAATATGGAACATTGAAACTTTGTATTGACTTCAAGTAGTTGAACAAAGTAACTGTAAAGAATAAGTATCCTTTTGCAAGGATCGATGACCTCTTTGATAAGTTGAAGAATGCAAAAATATTCTCAAATATTGATCTCGGGTCAGGTTATCATCAAGTAACAATTAAAGATGAAGACATCAACAAGACTACCTTTAGAACAAGGTATGGTCATTATGAGTGCACATTGGTTCCATTTGGGTTGTCAACTGCACCAATTGTTTTCATGTGTTTAATGAATGGTATTTTCTGAGAATACTTAGATAAGTTTGTCATTGTATTCTTGGATGACATTCTTATATATTCCAAGTCGGAATAATAGCATGAGAAACACTTGAAGATGGTATTACAAGTGTTAAGAGAGCAACAATTGTACGCCAAATTGAGCAACTGCTCATTTTATCAAAACCAAATTAATTATTTGGGGCATATCTAATGCAGGCACCACCTGCTATGTCGAAGCAGATCTTCGATTCCGCCATTTGCTGTACTGGAATCTTTCTTGTATATGGTCTTCATCATTCTTTGACAGGGCTAAATTTAGCTAACTGTCACTAGGTTGGCAATCCTGTT
>ML785339.1:1186518-1198331 GCA_009831015.1 Picea engelmannii
CTAAACCATTAAAATGAATTACTATTTATTCAATTCATGAAAACGAGAAAGTCATAATCGAACCCAAAACAATCATGAATACAGAGTATTTACACAGGCAGAAGTAATCCATTTATAATCCTCTATCGATTCTTTACATGTACTTGTATTCTCTTTCCATCCCACTCTGTCAATCTATTTCTGACCCAAATCTTCAGTCTGTTCTTTGCTCTCTCTCCTCGAGCTCTGTGAGCTAACCCTCATCTAGAATGAACTGGATTGAGTTAGGTTCATCTATCTAATCATCAACCAAAACTTGTATTTATATTACAGTGGATTTCTATTCCCAGATCCTATGATTAAGGAACAGAGTCCTTAACAAACTCAACTGACCCCTACGAGTCATCAGTGACTCACTATTCATTAAAAAACCCTATCTTATCTTTTACAAGTGGAAAGGATCTAGAATCCTTGTCCATTATTCAAATTTTCCACAAAATAATAATTTATACAAGTGTGAGACCCTAGGTCTCTTTGAATTCTCTCAACTTTGGTGAAGTCATGGGTGACTTCATTTTCATGAGCTTATGCTCCTGCATCAATATCATATCTGAGGAAGGGATAACAATGGACCCTGAAAATATTGAGGCCATTAAAGGGTGGTAAACACCAAAGAATGTGATAGAATTCAGATCCTTCATGGGCCTTGCTGGCTACTACAAAATATTTATTGTAGGATTCTCAAAGATTGCACACCCGATCACTTCCTTACAAAATAAAGGAGTGAAGTTTCGGTGGAAATTGGAGTGTGAAAAGAGATTCCAGTACTTGAAGCAATTATTAACCAGTGCTCCAATTCTAAGGATTGTTGATCCGAATGAAAATTTCATGGTATGCACAGATGCATGCAAAGAAGGACTTGGTGGAGTCCTTATTCAGAATGGGTATGTTGTATGCTATGAATCAAGAAAAACGAAGGAGCATGAAAGGCATTATGCCACTCATGACTTGGAGGTGCCATCCATAGTGCATGCCTTGGAGAAGTGGAGACACTACCTCATGGAAACAAAGTTTGAGATGAGGACAGACCATCATGGTCTGAAATATTTATTTGTACAACCAACTCTAAATTCCAGGCAGAGCAGGTGGTTGGAGTTTCTTAGTGAGTATAACTTTGAAATAAAGCATATGAAAGGGAAAAAGAACAAGGTGGTTGATGCACTTAGAAGAAGAGTGCATGAGTTTCATGCTACAGTCATCATCATGTACCAATTTTTTTTGAAATACAAAATCTTGGAGGATGGAAATCAGATTTTCAATACAAGGAATTAGTGAAAAAATTACAGCAAGGTACTTTGCAGCAGAAAATTGAGGATTACAGGCTGGGAATTGATGAAATTCTCATGTATAAAAACACAATTTATGTTCCCAATTCTCAAGAATTGAAAATTTTGATATTGAGGTAAATGCATAATGTACCTTATGCTAGACACCCATGATATCAGAAAACGATTGCAGAAGTCAAGAGCCAATATTATTGTCCAGGCACGAAGAAGGAAATTGTTGAGTACATTGCCAAATGTTTGGAGTGTCAAAAGGTCAAGGATGAGCATAGCACCCAACTGGGTTGTTTCATCCATTACGTATCCCTGAGTGGAAATGAGAAGTGGTAACAATGGACTTTATCACTAAACTTCCCAGAACAAGAAAGAAACATGATTCTATCATGGTAGTGGTGGTCAAGCTTACCAAATCTGCCCATTTAATTCTAGCAAAGCTCACTCACAAAGAAACTAACATTGATGATATTTATATGAGGGAAATTGATAAATTTCATGGTATACCCAAGACAATTGTGTATGAAAGAGACCCAAATTTTACCTCAAAATTCTGGAAACGATTATTTAAAGGGTTTGGGACAAATTTGAATTTTAGCACAACTTATCATCCAAAATCTGATGGGAAAACAAAATGGGTGAATCAAGTGATTGAGGATATGTTGAGGATGTATGTGATGGATAAACCATCAAAATGGGAAGACTATATACACTTGGTAGAGTTTTCTTACAACAATGGATACCAAGCATCTCTGAAGATGAGCCCATTTGAGGCACTTTATGGAAAAAAGTGCAACACACCAGTAAGTTGGGACAACCCAGAAATAAAGTAGTGGTTGGACCCGATTTTCTCAAGGAAATGGAAGAGAAGATGTCAAAAATAAAGAATAATTCAAAGGCTTCTCAAGACAGGAAGAAAAGCTATGCTGATAAGAGTAGAATTCATAGGGAATTTTAAGTGGGTGATCATGTATTCCTGAAAGTGAAGGCTAACAAAAGTTCCCCGTAGTTGGAAAATTGTTCCAAGTTGGAAGCTCGCTATTGTGGTTTGTTTGAAGTCTTAGAGAGGATTGAGCCTGTAGCTTATATGATTGCATTACCTACATCAATGTCTATTCATGATGTATTCCATGTATCATTGCTCAAGAAGTATATACCTGATGCTAATCATGTTATTGATTGGAATGTGATTCAGGTGGAGCAAGAAGGCACTTTTCAAGTGAATCCGGTGTGCATACTGGACCAGAAGATCAAGGAACTCCGGAATCGATCTATAGAGCTAGTAAAGGTCCAATGGACTTGGTACGGTCCTGAGGATGAAACTTGGTAGCAAGAAGATGCTATGCAAGAAGAATACCCACATCTTTTTGAAGATTTTTGAAAATATTTATGACAATATGTAAATAAGATGCACCTAGGACAATGCATAAATAAGAGGAGGGGATCGTAATAACCCACGACCGAGCCACAACTGCATTATAAACATGTTTTATAGGCTGGTGAGCCAAGTGATTATAAGATAGGAGGATTATGTGATGATTAGGTCGGAGATCCTAGATGCTTAAGGCCAATGAGCCTATTTTGTATATGTAAACACTCATATCATTAATATTAATACATTGTTGTGTGTAAACCAACCACGATAAAAGAGTATGGGGGACTAAGCTCCACTAGGAATGGAAATAGAGGGCTTGAGGGCTTAACTCCAAGAGAATATTATATTATTATTTCCTAAAGACTATGGTGAGAATAATTATTTTATCCTAAGTCTTATGGAAGAGGGAATGAATCACAAGTGGAGAGAAAATGAGCTCCAGGAGAGCCATGTGTCAATCATGGTGCATGCAAATGTATGTTGGAAAAATACTAAGTTTTCCCATATTCCCCCATTCACCAACACATTATTTCCTATTCAACAAGGCATTCATGCAATAATCCATTGAATCCATCAATCAAACCCCTCCATGCCCCACGAAGATCTTAAAAAATGATCCCATACATTTCCGGTTATGCACAATGCCCTTTAGTTTTCCTGAACACATATTGTTCCTTACCAGAATGTTGTTGTTGAAGCATTGGAAAGGAAGTGGGGAAGATGAAAGGTTGTTGAGAAGAGAAGGGGCACACTTCCTGGGGTGGGGCATGCATTTGGGGAATGAGAGACTATATGCTATTAGTGTGAGTTGGTGCCTGGGATGAATTCCTTCATGTTGACTGTGTAACTTCCTATTGTCTCAGCCTAGCCTAGGAATCCCTTTACCCAGGTGGATTTTAGTCCCATATCGGGGGTGACACACTGTTGAGAGTGATGATCAACGTGGTATAAGGCTGGGAGGATCGTGGAAGATTTGCATGCAATTGGTGGTCTTCTATAAAAATATAAGTATCAATTATGTGTTGAATTTCATGTTGTGTATTTGTACATGAGTATTCCCTATATATGTTGTATGTATAAGATTACTTTAATTTCTTCATTAATATCTGTATTTGCATAATATGTTGTCTATTTAAATCTATATTTATATGCGGATGAAATTATTGCAAGTTTTTAGGTGGCATGACGCAATCTAGGTAGGATGGGTATGTTACAATGTAATTAAGATCCACAAGAGTTAATGTGTGTGGCACAACCCAACATGTATAAGCCTGGGTGTGTTACATTTTGGGTTATCAGAAACAACAGAATTAGTAATGGTGGCATGACCCCGGCCTGGGAGGCCCGGGGTATGCTACAATTGCTTCAATATTTTGTACATGTAAATGATTGTTTATGAACCTTCTTCCTAGCACTTATGGGCTTCGATACCATGTAGAATTTGGTTGAAACCTGCATAGACAATATAGCTAGAAACAATTCACATAGTTCTTGTAGAATTGAGAGAGAGAGAGAGAGAGAGAGAGAAGAGATGGAGAGAAAGAATAAATAATTTTATCAACCATTAATTGACACTCAAATAGTGAATAATTTACAATAGATGTACGATACATTCTCAAACTAATGTTCCATAGTATTCTTCTAGAGAAATATGGACACACAGTGACATAAACCGAAGTTAGATGCCACCTATTCCTATTTAACTGGCCATGTAGTCATCGGTTAACTATATAATCACAAGTGGAGTGAGAAGAATATCATTCATGCACATGTATGGAACCTTCCTGGTGATGATCCCAAGGTAATTTTTCCTTCATGTTGACGATCCCAAGGTGAGCAAGAAAAACTTGGTGATAATATTGAGGTTTCCATGAAAGACTCCACTCCACTAGTCTAACTGAAGTGCAACTGAGTAATGACTAAAGAGTGTGTGGTGCCCTCATCTAGTGGAGAACATTCTCATCTAGGGAACAATATATTTTACCTGGAATTCCCTCAACATAGACTAATCAACCTAGGAAAAGAAATAATAGGTGGGTGTGTAATATCTCTAACAAAGTTATCATCCTTAATAACATGGAGATATTTTATTTCCCCAGGTAAGATCGATCTTCTAATCTCTCTCTTGAGAGTTCTTAAATATCTCCCAGCCACTAGTTGGATAATATCATAAAATTCATCATTACAGCCATGTTCCATGTGACTAAGAATTTGTGTCCAAAGGTTACCACCTATCCTCATTCCTAATTACGATGTAAAAATAATTATAGAAAATGATTGAATCATAACATCTCTGATAATTTTAGGAAAACACTCAAATTTTGATGGTGAGGAATTTAATGATGATGCACTATCCATTTATTTTATTGTTAATATAACACTATTCTTAGGCATTGTCAATTGGTTTTATCTCGGGTGGTTGGGACGAATGATTGTTATTCTCCCCACCCAAGTTCAATTACCGTAACTGTCATTTTGAGCTCATAATGAGTATATTGTTGTAATGGATTCGATCCATGTTGTTGAACAACCTTATTCCCTAAATATTCTAGGGTTTACCCTGGGTACCATCTTTGAAATGAGTGGAAGTACTCGAGAATTTTCTTGGGATTTGTAACTTGGAAAAAAAATATTCGTATACGTAAGTTATTGAATCATCTTTTCCAATTATGTGTTGTTCCAATTGTTGATTGAAACTAGTCTACTAGAGAGACCTCCCATTGGGGTGTTGTATACATTGGTGGATTTTTTATTGTACCTTTTGGTAGAAAATATCCAATTCAAGTGTATTTATATTTACCCCTTATATATGAGTTTCCTCTTGCATGTTTCTCATTGCTTGGTTATATTGATTTTAGTTATTGTTTGGTTGAACCAATATTAGATTCTCTATATGTCTATAGGATTTTTTTTAGATGAGGGTCCACATTGGTTCCCATTTTGATGTAGTCTAGGAATTGGTATTTTTAATCCCCATGAAGGAGAAGGTCTCACATATAGCATTGTGCCAAGGATTAAGTTTGTATAGGGATCATACAATATGATTGTTGCAACTAATTCCCATCCTAATACTAATACTTCGACATTAACTATTATGCACGCATAGAGTCTACAGACCGCAACCATTCTCTATATGTTTGATGATTCAACATTGTCATAATAGGAAACATCATCCTATCCTAAGAACACAATATATATTCAATTATATTATTGTTATCCAACATCACAAATAATTAATAGATACAATTTTTTTTAAAGTATCATCAATATATAACATAAATACAACTAAAGTTTGAAAGAGGAATCTCATTCCATTAATCTACAAAATAACTCAATACATCATTATAAAACAATTCTTTAGTCACGAATTCACAACATCAACATAATTCATAATTCAAATAACAACCTATTAATCAATAGTTAACTCGCATACATTCAACATATCACTATCATGTAGAAAATAAATGGGGAGAAAACCCTTTGATAGACCAAGGATTTACATTTATATGGATGTGCCTAGAGGAAAGAAGGTACATTCAAAATTAGGAAACCGTTAGCCTACTTTTAGTTCATTATTTATGAACCAATTGATATCTACTTCTTCTCTGACTAGGTATCTTCACCTGTTTTCCACTCATCTTGATCACTTGGAATCTCACTATTGGCATGCAGTTGCAAGATCCTAGGTTCAATTTATCTCACCAACAAAAACCTTCAAATACCGACCCTTTCGACATCACCTACATGGAAGTGAAGTCTCACACGAGGTAACTATTGGGGTTGTAGGAACCAAGTTTCTGTAGGAATGAGGCGTGAGGTCATCAACATGTTCATTGATACTTATATAACATGTGCACAATATTATGTGTCTCTTATCCCATAATTAATTGGTAAACCCAATTATACAACACCATTATAACACATATTACGACATAGACCATTCACTGGAACATTTATAATTACTGCGCATCACTCATATCTAGATCTAATTATGCATAAAGATAACATCCATGAACAATCACATAAAACAACACATATTTTAATGTGGTTCACCAAATCCTTTGGCTACGTCCAGAATCAATGGATTCTTTATTATTTTTCATGCAATCGTCTTAGGCTTGCATACTACGCTACAATAGATACATGGTGATATCATTCCCCATCCCGCCTAGTTGCTCTGCATTGCAAGTCTCTCTCTACAAAGTATCCCCTAAACCTTTATACATAGAATATCTCTCATTCTTATCCTATTCTTCCAACAACAACCTATTCCTCCAAACCCATTACATATTTATACACAGAGTTTAGGGCTCAAAACCCTACTAGTTTATCCCAAAACCCTATGAAAGTTCATTATGACTCATTACAACTCATGAAAACACATAGTTTGTGCATGTTTTTCCTTCCTTCACACCTGCATGCTAATTTTTCTTCCTTTTATCCTGCATGTTGTTTTACCTTCCTTTTCTCCTTTATGCTATTTTTCCTACTTTATCTCCTTGCTTTATTTCCTTTATTTATCTGCTTATGCACCACCAAGTGTGATTTTACTGCGCACTCTGATCCTAAATGCACCTTTACTACACATCTCCTCAAACCTTAGGATATTTCTCAAAATTGCATCCAAATGTTTTGTCCAACATGCCCCCAACACTCACCTATGGCTCATCTCGAGCCACTCAGACCTATTGTGTCACTCATGTTATCCCTAAATTTTGCACTAGACTAGAATAGGGAAAATATAGGACACCTCAGTTATTACAATGGTTGTTTAGTTTGAATTACATGGATGGGAAGGACATGGCTAAGAAAGATACTAAGCATAATAATGGAATAAATACAAGATCGATGATTGAAACCATTGGGAATGGAGTCTCTTAACATATTTCATGGATCAAAGGAAATTAAAATAGTTATCAGACAAGAGTTTGATAATAGCATGAATAGATAGAGGAATAAGGAAAAAAAATATGGAAGACACAGACATCACTATCATATCAGACTTGCATAATCCATAATATTGAATATTCAATAAACAAAAATTCTTTCTGAGAATGAATACTAGATATCTAAATAAACTCTATAGGAAAAGATTAAGTACACTAAATCATAATGCACAGGAAGTCTATAGCGCATAAGTTCTATTCAAATAGGAGGAAAAAAAATATTAAAACATGATAGAAAGTACAGACCAATAAACAAGGTCCTCATAGATCTCTTATGATGAAATACAAAAAGAAAAATCTTCCCTTAGGTTTACAATTGAGAACACATAGACTTACCAATATCCTATTCTCACCTACCTCTTCATTAAATTTCAAATGATAGTTTAAATAGAGAAATGATTTTGTAGTATGTTTGTTATAACCCTAAATTTCTCTACACATGCATACATGGCCTTGGCCCTCTTACTTGCATTTTTTTCCAACGCACTGATGAATTTATCTTCTTAAAAAACCAATTTTTTGAAGATGTATGCGCTCTGCACCATTATTTCCCACGTGCATACACTTGTTGCACCACTACAACTCGCGTACATACACACGTTGCACCATTACAGCCCACGTATACTTGCAAAAGTTGCAAAAAATAAAAATTTGCAAGGAATTCGTTGAGATTACGGGCTATTGGGTAGTTTCCCAACTAATCCACCTGCCATAGGCCATCACCAAACCGAATAACCATCCTTTTGTCATATAAAATGAGGTGTTGGGGTCTCATTTCAAATCTAAGCATAAGAACAATGAAAATCTTCCCGATTTTACTTCCCCTCCTTGCCCAAGATATTAATGCCTTTTGTAAGAAGTTTCCTCATCATTCCCTCATTAGCCCTTTCTCCCTCCATTGAACCCATTCACTTTCCAAGAAGAGATCAGAAGGTTGAGAGGAGAATTTCATACAAGGTGCACTTGGAGCTTGGTGAAGAGGAGCCCAGACGAGGTTCACGGAATGGTGGTCGACTTAGATTGTAAAGGTATAATATATGTGTTATTAATAAAAGAATTACATTTTCCTGTCCCAAATGATGGTGTCTTGAATACATTTATTGATTTATTCTTGACATTCTAACATATAACCCTAACTTATATATGGAATAACATTCTTGTAGGTTTTTTTTTGTCAATCTTTGGATGCAGGTCATGCCTGGGAAGAGGCATGCATTCAAGGAAACTTCCAAGCACGAGGAGATCATCACCAGACGTGGGATTAGAGGTATAGTTACCTGATCTCCTTTTCTTTTCTTTATTCATATGAGTTTTGGTATGTTTAGGGTAGTATAGAGAATTAATTGACTTTTAGATGCTTAATCGATCTGCCTACATTCTAAACCCTAGTGTAGTCATAAGGGGGTTTTTCCCGCTAGCAAAATTGGCGACCATACTGGGGAAGCCTCTAGGGTTTTTTAGGGGATTTTGGGTTGTTTGATTGGTTTTGTTTTCCTTTCAAGTTTCTGTCGATTTTTCCGAGTCTATTAAGGGATCATGGTCACCTTCAGGTGTTATACCAGTTGCCCCTTCCCTTTGATTCTATCTATTCTTTTCTTTTTTGGAAAGATACAGAGGTGTACACGCCCTGTCTTGAGTCATATCGCATACATACACGCTCTGCTGAATAAACAACATGCGTACATACGCAGGTTGCTGATGCAACAACCCACATCTAAGTTCCAAGAAAATTTTTGAAAAAAGAGGGAGTTGGCCTCTTTCCTGATTGAATTTCACACTTCTCATGCTTTCTTGGATCATTCCAGAGTCTATGTATTACATCCATAGCCCGGGTTTCAAGTTCAATTTACTTGTCTTCTTGATTTTCTTTTGTTTACTTATGAAAGGGTTTTAAGCATGACTTTTGAATTATAGATCTGCCTTCTTGGTTTCTTTAGTGATTCCCTGTGATCTGCAGTGAGCTACGAATCTGTTTTAGTCTTGTTTTAGTTTTCTTTTTACCCCTTTCACTTTCTTTGAAAAAAGAGGAAAAATATTTATTTCAAATTTTTTTGTTTGAAGCAATTTAAAAAAAGAAATATTTTATTTTCAGTTTGGTAAAGTAGTTAGAGTTGGTTATTTACTAGAAAGGAAAAATTGTCAGTTTTTAAAGTTCTTTATCGATTTCTTGAAACACAAGTAGCTTGTAGTCAAGTAGAAATTCGTTTTAGGTCTTCTTTTAAAATATCTTGAAAAAATTAATTAAAGAAAAGTTGGTTACAAAGAGTTAGTTGTAAAACTTTGCTTTGGTTTAGAAGTAATTTTTCTTTAAAGTTTCATCTTTTTCTCCTCTTTTTTTTCTCTTATAGCATCACTAGTTTCACCGCCACATCCATTGAGTAAATCAAGCCATTAAAAAGAACGCTAAATCTAAAATTAATTAGACATTTTATGTTTGTAGGGTCAACCAACTAGTTTAGGGTTAGGGACTTGAATCAGGTTGGAGAGGAAACTCTCCAAGGCCGTTTAAACAAACATTGGACTCAGATTTAGGGAGTGTTAAAGTCTAGTGTCATAAAATTTATATAGGACCCCCCTTTAACACAAGGGATAAACACGAGGTTGTGTGAGGAAAGGCAGTGGAGATAACCCCTCCAAATCCAGACTAAACATAGTGGGGAACACATATTAAGGATCTGTCGTAGGAATACTATTGACTACATTTTCCTACAGAGCTTCATGGACCTTGAATCCATTTGAGATCCTTTGTTGTCTTCCAGACCAATTTATTTTGATACCCTCCATAGGTTTCATAATTTTTATACTTCTCATTGTGATCCGCCTGACTAGCGACTGTACCCACCTGGTGACTGACTGCGAGCTGGAAACTTAGTTTCCCATATTCTAGGGACTTACACAGGTGACTGCGGGGGTATACTGCGGTACCTAAGACAGACATCGGGTCACACTTCATAGAGTATACCCAGGAGGTGCTTCCGTCTTCAAGTTGCACTTGCACCGATTAATTTCTCTAGTGTTGGCTAACGTAACTATTCTTCCTACTAGATAGTTGTTTTCTTGATTTGTCTTATAGGAATTTTTCTAGTGTGTGCTTGGTTTTTAAATGCTATTTAAGCCTTACTGTGTCAACTGATCTTTTCACAAAGTGGAATATCAAGAGCCCTGTCATTCGCCAAGGCTTCAA
Source organism: Picea engelmannii (assembly GCA_009831015.1). NCBI lineage: Eukaryota > Viridiplantae > Streptophyta > Pinopsida > Pinales > Pinaceae > Picea > Picea engelmannii. The sequence continues at coordinate 1,197,340 of ML785339.1, forward strand.
GGCCTTCCATCGGTTGCATCAGAACCACATCCGCCACTGTTACGACGAAGACTTGAACAAAAAGGGTAGTTCAAAGCGATCGGGACATAGGAAATTGTGCCCGAGCCTGCACCGCAAGGAGATTATTCGACTCCAGAGGAACCTACTGTTTCTGAGCTTGGAGCGGAAGATCTCAGGCCAGCCAACCCTTTGATTACTGACTTGTTGGCGCCAATCTTAATACAATTCGTCCCTCCTAAGGTGACACCTTCCGAGCATTAGTTAGTATTACAAGAAGCCATGGAAGAAAATGATACTACTTCATCTGAGAGTCCTCATACTCCCTGTTATCACTGAAATTTTTCCGCACATGGTTACAAGAACTCAGCATCGTCAAATAGTAATGAAGTCATTCATGAACCTGAATTAATACCACAACATTCAAAAAGGTCAAAAAACTGTCCAAAGTAGTGAAAAATTGAAGAGCGCTTTGCAGACATTGGGTGCATGTGCACATGCGTAGAACAGGAACGTAGAAGTCACGCATATGTGCACGATGCGCGACTGTTAGCGTAAAAATCCGCGCACCTGCTAAACGACACATTTATGAAAGTGGTCATCCTCCCAACCACTTATGGTTCAGCTCCCAAGCCGATTTGACCCTCAAATCAGGGCTAGATCTGACTGGTGGGCTGTTCAAAGACCTAATAATGCCCTAAATGGCCTCTTTTCAGACTACAAAGTAGTTATACAATAACCCAACGCAATGCTATAAAAATCCATGAATGCACCTCATTTTCTCAAGGAATTCAAAGTAATGTTATGTTGCCTATATTGTTTTAAGGACTCCATCCTTGACAAGAGCACATTGGCATCATTACATTGGACAATCCATCTCACCATTGAGTGGATTTGTAAGGAGTTCTTTCATCACCATTTCCCATTTTCTTTGTTGTAAGAAGAGCTACTAGTGAGGGTCCAAGAGCCTTCCCTTGGAGGAAGAAGGGACTCAT
>ML785339.1:1199697-1211421 GCA_009831015.1 Picea engelmannii
TAATTCACTAAAAATTGGCACACTTTCACTCACACACAAAAGTCACTTATCACTCACATAGCTTCTTCTCGAAACGTGGAGGTCAAAGTAAGTTTCCTCCAAAGGGATTCTGAAAATACCCCATCTTTTCTTGACAAGACTATCCACTCCCATTTTTAATCAACAAGGTTGGTTTGCACCCCCAACCTCCCAAAACAACTACATCTAAAAAACTTTCTAAAAACTCACCAAGTTTTCCTCCACAGGAGGTGCCAAAAGAAATTTTTTAGTCTAGGTAGGATTTCGGGGATAGGCATCCAAATAACTCCCCATTATCTGGTTCTTGCATTGTCAAAACATAGAGGTTGTCAAATAGGGAACTGAAAATCCTCCAAGTCAAGTGTTCCAATCACCATAAGGTAGGGAGATACCCGTGAAGGGTTGAAGGCCGAGGTCTGGTTGTTCTGTGCGTCCCCCCTTGAGGCACCCACCTCTTGGACGGGATCCAGCCCGTGACCCATTTCTTAGACCGAAAATCTAAATGCCACACTTTGACTGAGGTACCTAGTGACAAAATTTAGGACATCTACCCAGGTGGAAATTCTGGGCTGCAATTGCACCTTGATTGGATTTTGTGTGGTTATTGGGAAATATCGCCAGCTCTTTCGGGATATGCCCCCTTTATTATTTCATCCTTCACTAGTTTCTCTTCCGGTGACTTCAAACCCCACTATTGAGTACTATTGGAAGGTCCAGTGCTATTTGAGAGGAAGGACGTTACGTCTTCTAGGACACGAACATTTGCTTTCTTTTGATTCCCCCACATGAACAAAACCCACTTACCCACATATATGCTTATTTCTCATTTTATGTATGACGCACATCTGATTATAGTTTGATTTGGATATATATATTATGTAAACAGTTAACGCAAAGGCTCTTGTTTCTATATTACTCTCACCACTTTTTTCACACATACACACAGCTAGTCTGCCATCATAGGGGAACCACAGAACCCCCGTCGTTCACGACGCTTTCTCAACCTCCCTCCTATCTTAGGGAGAGTATCTGGTCGTGCCCGCTCATCGACACCTCCTTCACACACTCCTGTGAGTGCTACTATCTTAGGATCAGCTTTGCTTGGTTCTACATTACTTGGGTCAACTTCCCAAGGTCATCCATTCACTTTCTCTCCTTTAGATGGAAGCGGGGGACCCACTTCCTCTCAAGGAGGGAGCACCAACCCACCTAGCCCCCCTCACGGGTCAGGTTCACAACACACTATGGACGGAGCTAATCCCCCCCCCCCACTGCAGATGCCATATTTGGCCTCTCTCAACATATCGGATCTCAGTAAACTCACCAATGATTCTATATTGCATGATCCCACATGGCCTGCAATGCCAACCAAACTACCTTCAGACATACCAAAGTTTGAAGGAAAGGTAGGGGATGACCCTGCCAACCATGTCATGACCTTTCACCTATGGTGCTCCTCTAACAGCAATATGGATGATTCCATTAGACTGCGATTATTTCAACGCACACTCACTGGCCCATCGGCAAAATGGTATGTCGAAGAAAAATCAGGGTCACACGCAACCTTTGAGTCATTGGCCAAAGCATTCTTGACCTTCTTCCAATTACCCATCTGCCACGATAATGGTCTTGAACTACTATCTAACTTCAAACAAACCTCAGCCACACACATCGCTGACCACATTCACGAGTGGCGTAGGCGACGTAGTTTGTGCAAAGTAGAAACCACCAAGCAACAGTGTCTCGACTGGTTTCTTAGATCACTTGTCTCTCTCCTCGGTAAGGATGTAGCTTCCACCTTCCCTCAATCTGAAGAGGAAGCCATTAGTAAGGCCCAACAGTATGACCTCATCTATGCACAGTTAGGGTACTTATACACGGTACTTCCTGATCTTCCAAAACCTGTGCCATTTGGCCAAGACAAACCTGGGATGTCTCACTCAGCAGACAGACTAATAGGTGCCACCACACACCATGGTGCACAACCCCAACCACCACCAATGTATGGAACACTTCAATACCCATCAGCATACGGGGGCACTCCTTATTACCCCCCACCCCCTTATCAACAACCATACCCTGTTGCTATACCTCCACCCATCAATGGACCACCACCGACACCTCCCATACATCCACCTATTCCCACAAACAGTGGTACTCCCTCAACATCAGCTTATAGTACTAGTGAAAGAACTACGCCTTCCTATGTACCTTATGGATCGGTACCACCACAAAATCCATACTTCCCATTTCCTGGTCCTCCACAACCCATGGCTCCCCCACATCCTCATGCGGGGGTAAATTTTGTTCAACCCTCTGCTGCTCAACAATACCAAAGTTTTGAACAGTTGAATACAGCCAACCCAACTCATCCATCGAACAATGCCAAGAAGAAAGGCCGGAACAAGAATAACAACAACCCAGGTCAAGGCGAGAATCAACCCCCACAACACCAACCAACTGGGGGCAACCAGAACCAAGGGAACCAAAACCCCCAAGGGGGAAATAATAACAAACGCCAAGGGAAAAATAATGTTAAAACCATTTTTCCTTGTGCCCTTTGTGGTGAGCTCGGTCACTACACTCACCATTGCCCACAGATCACTGATTTCAAAATATTGAAAGACTCCGGTAGTCTTCCTCATTCTCCTGCACAACCTGCTCCTCAACAGGCACCACAACAATACGTGCAACCACCCCCTCCTACCGTGCTGCAAAATCCTATTCCACATCAAGGTGTGATAAACACCCAACAGGACACACAGCATCCCCCACCTCAGGTGGGAAAATACCTCAACCCCAACAATCCAGCAGAGCGTACAATTCTCCTCACCAGTGAGGAAGAAATCCTTCTACAAATGCGTAATCGTCAGTATCATACACCCGTTGAGTCTCCTTCCATCCCTCCAGAAACAAACCCTCCACCGTCAGGACCCCCGTTGGTGATCCCTCTCCCTTCCGCCGAAACACCACTTCACATCCCTCACATCCCATTGCGCAGGAATGTGCACAACCCACAGGCTAGGGAAGCTCATAACTATAGTTTGGTAGATGACTTAGCACAATCCCCAGCTGCCATGTCAGTCTTGGAAGTCCTCCAGACTTGTCCTAATCAGAAAAAATCATTACTTTCTTCCTTGGGGGCAGTCGACCCTGCAGATACCTGACTCATCACCTTTGATCTGGATAGCGGAGAACCTCGTCTTCCCACCTTGATCGCTTTTCAAATCCCAGTGAAAATACAGAACATCACAGTTCATCGGTGTATCATCGATGAAGGTGCATCTACGTGCATCATGTCCAAAACAGTATGGCAGAAACTTGGTTCCCCGGAGCTCATACCCTCTGCCATCACATTATGAGCTTATGACGGACGACCATCCTCTCCTGAAGGGCTCTTCCAAAATGTCCCTGTTGAACTCGAGGGCAAGACTATTCTCATCGATATCGAAGTTATTGACGCCCCGATCGATTATAATATCCTGTTCAATCGTAGCTACATGTACGCTATGAAGGCAGTGGCATCTTTCGTCTTTCGGACAATGATGTTCCCCCACAATGGGAAGACCGTGACCATCGACCAAGTCTCATATTATGAGCCTAACCCATCTACCAACCTCGATAACATTCTTCCTCTCATCCACACAAACCAAGATGCATATCCACTCGTCGAGATGGGTCCTGGGATTTTTAAAGATCCATCCTTGTTAGGGACATACCATGGAGCACCACCACTCCTTCATCCTATTAATCAAGTATGTGTCATATCATCTAACAGAACTCACACAGAGGATACCCTTCCTCCTACAGAGGCTTATGTCATATTTGACGTCCCAATCATCACAAAAACCCCTCCTCAAACCCCCCATGGACACTCGTCGACCCCATCAGTCCACGATTCCACCTCTCCCCAAAGACATAGTCCAATTTGGGAGACAGTTCCCCAACCCCTCACTCAAATTCCCTTCTTTTACCCTCCACCCAGTATAGAATCTTTTCAGGTAGCCACAATTCTCACACTACCTAATATGGTGTTAGCAATCCCAGTATGGTATTTACACCCACCAGAGATGGTCCCTCGACCATCCCTTCCCCCTCAAAAAGGAATCCCCATGACGATTCCCATCCTTACCCCCACCACTCCCCCACTCACTAATCCCCCTGTTACAGCTGGGGGCAGGAGAAAGAAGAAGGAGTCCACCGCTCCACTTCCTCCACGCATCCCACCACCTTGCGCATTATGTGAGAAAGAGGGCCACCAAACCAACAACTGTCCATCACTACCTGAATTCCAGAATTTGATCCCCCTCAATCAAACTCCTACAACACCCACCACTACTGCTAATCCCACCACTACCACCCACCCTTCCAGTAGTAAAGGGTTGAGGACCAAATATTCTTGTGATGTATGTTCAGAGTATGGCCATTACACCCATCATTGCCCAGAACTGCCATGCTTTTGGTAGACATTAGCCGCAGTACACCAGAACTTCCAGAACAACCCCAGCCCTGCTACGTCCTCGTCAACCAATATCACTGACATTCATTATGTCACCACTTTAGTCAATGAACATATGAGACGCCCTTGATCTCTTTGTGATTCATTAGCTCATTTTACATACCAGTGTCCTATGATCCTTGCATACAGGCAACGTCAATTGGCCCTGTTTCACCGACCCGTAGAGGTGATAATGGACATTACCTCGTCACTAGAGGATCTTCATGTCATTTCTCCTGAGCCCGAGGCACTCCCAACACCTCCGTGGTTCTTAGATGATGTATCTGAGGATTTACCCCCCAACCCTCCCAACTCTCCTGCTCATTCCCCTACGGACACTCTCCACCCAACCACCACAGGTACCCCTCAGTACTTCAATATATGGTTTATGTCAAGTGAACCCTCCCCATCTCCTAGCATTGTTCCCCCTGCTTCTTCATCAGGGGGAAACCACATTGTTCCCGACGTTTCCAATGTGACGAGGAAATACTGGAAGATCTTAACCACCCGAACTCTCCCTAGGATGCGCTACATCACCGCGCACTCTTCTCTCCACAGGAATCCCCCATGCCTCCTAACCAAAACCCCATTTACGCAATCAAAACCAAATATTTTATCCCATTAGGGCCTATCGATTGGTTCAACAATCCCATTTCTGCCCCTTATGCATTTGAAGAAGGTAATATGGCCAACATTTCCCCCACCATCAAAATCGACATTTCCATTAAAAATGGCATCGTCGAAGAAATCATCATTGGATCTGCTTGCACTCCTCAGGAAATCGACGCATATAAAGCCCTCTTCCAGGAATATAGGGATATTTTTGCCTGGTCATACACGGAAATGCCTGGACTCGATCCCTCTATTGTCGAACATCACATCGACACCTGGCCCGACATCACACCAGTTCGCCAAAAACAACGACCGCTACACCCATCCAAATCCGCGGCTATCAAAGCCGAAATTGACAAATTACGCACTGCTAGGTTTATTTACCCCATCGCTTATACCTCATGGGTTTCCAACCCTGTACCCGTCGACAAAAAACATGGCACTATCCGCGTTTATACAGACTTTCGCGATCTCAATAACGCATGTCCCAAAGACAACTTTCCAACGCCTTTCATCGATCAAATTATCGACGACTACGCTGGCCACGAAGCTCTCTCCTTTATGGACGGATTCTCTGGCTATAACCAAATTCAAATACACCCAGTCGATCAGTATAAAACTGCATTCACTATCCCGTGGGGTACTTTTTCATATCGTGTCATGCCTTTCGGCTTAAAGAATGCCGACGCAACTTTCCAGCGGGCGATGACATACATCTTTCACGATCTGGCTAACATCATCCTCACCTACTTGGACGACCTCATAGCTCGATCCAAGAAATGCACCCAGCATCTCGATGATTTACGAATCATCTTTCAACGGTGTCGTCAGTACAACATCCACTTGAATCCTCTCAAGTGCGTGTTCTGTGTCACCGCGAGGCGCCTCCTCGGTTTTATTGTTTCCCAAAGCGGTATTACCATGGACCCCCTCAAAGTCCAAGCTATCACAGAAATTCCACCTCCCCGAAATTTACGGCAACTTCAGAGTCTTTAGGGAAAAACTAACTTTCTTAGACGCTTTGTCTCGGATTACGCCATACGCGCACACGGTTTCCTTCGCTTACTACGTCACAACATCTCATTTCACTGGGACGACCACGCCCAACAGTCATTTGACGATCTTAAAGCAGCACTTTCAAATGCACCTTTAATTAGTGCACCTAACTATAATCGCGACTATATCCTCTACGTATCAGCATTAGCTGTATCAGTAGCCGGCGTCCTCGTCCAGCTCGAAGAAGACAATCGTGCACATGTCATTTATTACATTAATAAAAACCTCTCAGGGCCACCCTTGAAGTATAAACACGAAGAGAAACTTGCTCTTACAGTTGTCCTCGCAGTCCAGAAATTACGCCATTACATTCTGCTTCACACCACAAAGGTCGTCGTAGATTCCAACCCTATGCAGTACTTGCTCATTCGTCGGCAAGTTAATGGAAAATTCACTCGATTGATCGTTGTCCTTCAGGAGTACGACCTCGAGTTCTCAACACCTAAGAGTAAGAAGGCCCTCGTTCTCACCGAACTTGTCACGGCCCTCCCCTCTGACACCACCAGTGCCCCTGTCAATACCGAATTTCCCGACGAACATCTCTTTTACATTACTTCGGATGATCCTTGGTATGGCGACCTTCTCGTCTACCTCTAAACTCAAAAGTTTGGTAACCTCCTTTCACGGGATGATCATTGACATATTCTCCATCAGGCCCCCTGCTACCTTCTCATCGGAGACATCCTATACCGGCGGGGCGTCGACACCATTCTTCGTCGATGCCTGACTATTGACGACGTCGATAGAGTCTTAAACGACTGCCACAGCGACGCATGTGGGGGCCATCTTTCGGGTATATCCACTCCTCAAAATATTATCCGAGCTAGTTACTTTTGGCCTACCTTGTTTCATGATTTCATTCATGCCGTGAAACAATGTGAGCAATGTCAGCTCTACGCCAACAAAGCCCGGGCTCCCCCCACTCTTCTTCACCCTGTCATAACTGTCGGCCCTTTTTGTAAATGGGGCATCGACTTTATGAATTGTAATCCCCCCTCCAGTAATGGCCACAAATACATCGTTGTTGTCGTTGATTAATTCACCAAATGGGCCGAAGTTATGCCCACTTTCAACAACACCGCTGACACTGCAGCGCGCTTTTTCTTTAACCACGTCATATCCCTCTTTGGAGTACCCCTCCAACTCATTTCGGATCATGGAAAACACTTCGAGAATGATATCTTCGCCGAACTCTCATCTCGGTTAGGCTTCTCTCACGAGTTTGCCTCACCATATTACCCTCAGTCAAACGGACAGGTCGAGGCAATTAACAAAGTCCTCAAGACCATGTCACAGCACACGGTTAATAAACATAAAACCAATTGGCATCATATTTTATTTTCTGTGCTATGGGCTTATCGAACAACTGTGAAGACCGCTACCAGTTTCACACCGTTCCATTTAGTACATGGGGTCGAGGCAACTCTTCCCATCGAGTGCAAAATTCCCACCTTACGCACCGCAATTGAGCTATTACCTGACACTGCTCCAATGGAGCAGCGCTTGCTGAAATTGGAGTCTCTGGATGAAGATCGTCTCTCTTCCTTACAGAACAACAAGGCAGCTAAAAAACAATCCAAGGCTACCTTTGATCGCCATGTCAACCTTTGATCATTCTGCGAAGGCGACCTCGTCCTGGCTTATGATATCACTCATGATACCTTTGGCCACGGCAAATTCGAATCACTTTGGCATGGCCCTTACATTATCCAACATTGCCTCACCAAAGGCGCATACATATTGGCCTCCCCCGAAGGCCTCTCTCTCAAGGAACCCGTCAACGGGTTGTATCTCAAGAAATTTTATGCTTAAAAGTAGTCATTCTACTTTAGGTTATTTCTTTTTTCTAGCGTTTTTTAATTTTAATTTTTTATTTTTACTCCTCCCCTCACGTCTAAACTATCCTTTGTGCTATTGACAGATGCTTCCTCCACCAGCCTACCACATCGGTTACGTCGATGGTGCTAGCCATTGGACACAAAATCTCGCTTCGGCTGCTTGGGCTCTCTACACCCCCTCACATGAAATGCTCCATTCAAGCGGCATATGTTTGGGGTCAGCAACCAACAACCAAGCTGAATACACTACTGTCATCGACCTCCTGGCCGACGCCCAGCATCATCATATTCATCACCTTAGCGTCTTCCTCGACTCTCAACTAGTCGTTCTCCAGCTCAACAATGTGTACCGCCTACGCGATCCGTGCCTCTTTCGCAAATACCTGCAGGTTAGGATGTTATCTCGACATTTTGATTCCATTACATTTACACATATTCCAAGACAATTGAATCAAATAAAAAATCACATAGCTAACATGGTGTTAGATTGGCATATATCACATCAAATTACACATACATAAACATATCACAAAACCTGTCACAACATATATATAGAATGGACCTAATCAACTCATCAGCAAAAAACATGTAGACAACATATGGATCTCAAAATATGTATACTCATGTATATATAAAAGCCCATCAGGCCATCCGAATGTTTACATACAAAAATACATGTATCCGCAGGCCAATGCAGCACCTCGGTACAAAAATGGGCTCATCGGCCTATATACAACAAAACAAAAAGATATACATCATGCACCACTCATGGTACCTCTATCGCGCCACCACCTGCTCCTCCCCCAGGCAGTGGAGGCCCACCACCACCTGCCTCAAGCGGTGGTGGTCCACCCCCTATAGGACCCTCCTGCCCCAACGGTAGGCATCCACTCGTCATAACATCAACCACTGTTGCTTGTCACACTATGGATCGGAATGGTGGCGGTACCACCACACACTGCTCCAGGAAACTCTCGTCCTAGATGCACGACCACATGCCCTCAGGAACATCCTGTAAACCCATCTCCAGACAATGGCGTATATCATCAAAATCTACTCCGGCCACCGTCGGAGGAGCGTGTGAGGGCCCCGCACTAGGTTCATCGAACCAGTGCCTCCTCGCTACCCTCTCTGGCTCATCTGGTCGCCCCGCGGCATCCTCCCGCCGACGTCTCTCTCCCCGCGGCAGTCTCTCCGTCTCCCGACGAGACGACGCTCTCTGCAACTCTACCTCGCGCCTGCGAGGTGCCACATCTACACATACAAACAAACAACAGATAGTATCAGAATCTATATCATAAACATATGGACAGCTATCTCAAAAAATACGCAAACATACATCATCAATCAACATACCTCGATGATCAAAAACCTCCCCAGGAGGTAGCACCATATTCGGATCATCCCGGAAGTCCACCCCGGCATAGGGGTACCGCAAAATCACCTGCGGCATCTGCCGCCATACCTGCGCTTCCTCTGTCGAAAAGAAGTGACCCCCTTCACCACCACCATGGCGAAGTAATACAGTTGACCACCACCTCAACCGCAACTCTCGCACCCCGGGCACACTCAGTAAAATCCTCGGGTGCAACATCGACACCCTCTCTAGAAACCAGGCCACTAGGATGGACCCGAAAGCAAACTCCCCTGCACCAGTAGACTGACAGTGGTCCAACTACGCCACCATCCTTGCATGCAGCGTCAGCCCCCAAGCGAAATGCTCACCGGCCAACACTCTCTTCAGCACCAGAAGCTGGCCACCACTAATCCGCTGGGTCGCCAGTGACCCATTTACCCGCACAATCATCGCTGCTATACAGCGATGCACCAGGTAATCTATCGCCGATATACTCACCACCGTCCGGACATAAAGTTCTGACCTAAACAATATCTCCGGCCAATATCGGCAAGCAAAGTACTCCTACGTAGCACCGGCTCCGCCAGTAAGGGCGTTCCCCGAAAGGGGAGCCCAGTCAAGAAATATACATCCTCCACTGCAGTGAAGGGGATCTGCTCTCCTCGCACGAGGAAGCAGTGCAGCTCCGGACTCCACGTCTAGATCAGGAACTGTAAAAGATACTCCTGTTCCCGTATCAACGGGCACTCAAAGAACTTTAGCAGCCCACAGGATGCCAAAGTCACACGAACACCTGGCCCCTCAATGGCCACGGCGTCTCGCAGCTTCGACCAATCTCTCTCTCGCCACCCCATTGGAATCGTCGCCATCATCCACCTGCAGACAACACAGAGTCCTATATCAGCTCAAGAAACCATCAACAGCATCAAAAAGACTCATTTTTATACACCCCAACCTTCCCTCCTAGGCACAGTTTTGTTACCCATAGGCGCGCACACATGCACGCCTGTTCACTACACAGGTGCGCACACATGCGCACTTGTTCACTACACAGGTGCACATCAATGCGTACCTATTTGTTTCACAGGCGCGCCCCTATGCGCGCCTGTTCACCATACAGGCACACAAAGGTGCGCGCCTGTTCAACCCACAGACGCGCACTGGTGCGTGCCTGTCCAACTCACAGGCGCGCCCTTCGAGCGTGCCTTAAAATCTCTCTACCACGTCCCCATGCGCGTATATCCGGTGTACAGGCGCGCACGTATGCGCACCTATCACTAGATCGCCCATGCATGTGGGGCCCATACCCCCTAAATACCTCTGTGCGGCCCTCCGTACAACCCTTGCCCAAAAATTGAAACCCTATTTCTATGCAGGATGATCAGACCACTAACCTGATACTCGCAGATCCTTTATCGGATGCCTCGTCCTCCACGAATCTCCTAATCTCCTCTGAAAACTGCTCATCCAGTCACTATTACAGCAGGTACAAATGAGGTGGCAATGTGGGCCCTACAGCTATATATAGACCTTTTGCCAAACTTTCACTCACCATTCCGGGAGCCCACGGTGTCCATTTTTCAATCCGTCTTCAGCCATGGGATCAGCATCCTGTCACCTACATCACAACAGTCCCTGGGTCGCTTTTCATCCTGCGCCCCCGGGGCACCTTTTTTTTCATACCATGGTCGGGTACGCATGCACATAGTCACACTTATCAAATACATGCTCATATCCTTGATTCTCTTCAGATATTGTTCACTTTGGGTATTTGGTTTTCATGTGTGCAGGTACTTGATCATCATACAACGCCACAACCCCTTCAGGTATATACTCAGCACTGGCATGTAGTCTTTCCTGTTGTATCGCATTTACATTTCCAGTCACACCCTCTGATATTGGCCTCTAGGATCCCCATTCCCGACTCTGCAGTACCCACACCTCCATTTTCATCTTCGGTACTATTACCCGGTAGCATTCTTACCCACATGAGTTGTCCCATTCATAGCACCTTTTGCCACTTTTTGACACTCATGATGTTTTTCATTACCCTTTAGGGATGGGAGTCCCGATAGTCTTTCATCATGTCACGAATCAGCCACATACTCCTTCTCCTCATTTTGCTAGCTTTCCCCCTCGGACTCCCAGATTATCTCTTTACGGTTCTATTTTTTACCCGCACCTCCGCAGTATCATGAACCCTCTGTTCGTGCTCGAATCGTCGCCGGGTGAGCAAGAATGGGAGCACTAGCATGCCCTGTTGGGCTCAGCAAGGCAGAACAGGTTTGCTGTGGATCAAAATGGGTTAACGTAGAATAGAAAACCAAACGAAATAAAATCTACCT
>ML785339.1:1227440-1250493 GCA_009831015.1 Picea engelmannii
TAGTTTAGGGTTTGCTTAAGCCATAAATTCGCCGTTTTTGCAGGACCGACCCTGATCTGGATGTCAAATCATCTCGGGCGAAGGTCTATTGGCGGTCGGGAGGCCGACTTAAGCATTTAATGTGCCGTATTAGCAGATGCACGACTTTTCATGTGGACAGTCGCGCATCGGGCGCTTAAGCGCGCACAACACGTTCTTATCCCGCGCATACGCGTGCACCTTATGATGTGAAGTGTCTTTCAATTTTTGTATAGTATTTGACCCTTCTGGAATGTTGTGAATAGTGCCATGAATGACTTCATTGCTGTTTTGATGATGTAGAGTTCTTGTCGCTATGTGCAGATGATGTGGAGTTCTTGTCGCCATGTGCAGACGAAATTTCAGTGATAACACCCTCCATTTCATCCACAATCAGTTTTCCCATCTGTGAACCTACCTTCATTTCACCTACCTCATACAGAAACTCACCAATGGGGCCCCCACCCTTCATCAGTTTTCCAAACAAATTATGCCCTACATGGGCCACCCATATCACATTGGGGCACCCGTTTCTGTATTTGTACATTTCTCCTCAATTATTCGTTATTTATTGTACAAACTCCTTTATTTCTAGTCATTACATTATCTTTTTGTCGTCACCTTTGGCGACTTTCTTCCTTCCTTTTGGCCAAAAGAAACCCATTTCACCCTTGGTTGGAGCATTACTTATCATCTACCCTTGCTGGCATCATCCATATCTTCAGAGTACCCCACAGGTCACTTACCTCTACCCTCTGAATTTATTCACCTTGTCCCGCTTCTGGCACAACTTATCAGCGGTCTTGTCGTCCCTATGACACTTGACCTTGTTACACGGTTGCAGCCACTTTTTATCTCATACATCCTCCAACCAAGGGCAGTCTTGAGTCCTCCCACTTCATTGACTTCGTCCATGTACCTCTACCACTTCCTCACCTCAGTAGATTTCCCGAAGCCCTTTGCTTCTGGGAGTCGTGTTCCCCTTTTGTCGACATCAGCACAATTTTCCAGAAGAGGGACAGTATCTTGATCCTCATTATCCATTCAATGAGAGATCTCGGATGGAACAGGGTGAAACACCATTTCTCCCTGCTGTCGTTGACCCCCATAACATTCGATGACAACACTTTCTCATGTTACGGTGGGTCTTACTTTGCGACTATTGCAATTATTTCTATCATTTTCCAAAGACCTTTGAACTTGGCTAGGCTATCAATGCCGACATAATCGTTGTTACTTATTACCGCGATCAATGCCTACTATTCAGAGCATGTTCATTTGCAGAATTGTCTTCTGCCTCTATCACGACCGCCCCCGAGGGCGCTGCAGTTGTCTACACGAACACTTCAGTCATCTTTTTTCCGAGTTACATGACACGATCATGGGGCATGCCCGCCTTGTTTGTACACAGTTTTCTATTTTATGCACCTCATAGAAGGTCGGGTCCTACCGGTTCCTTTTTCCCTCCAACGGATTGCTCTGGACAATCACACTATTACTCTCTCTTACAACAACATTCTTAGTAGAAGAAACATTGATGGATTTCAGTTATACGTATGCTCCTAACCTCATCCATCAGGGGGCATCTGTTATCACTGAAATTTCGTCTGCACATGGTTACAAGAACTCAGCATCGTCAAACAATAATTAAGTCATTCATGAACCCGAATTAAAACCACAGCATTCAAAAAGGTCAAAAAACTATACAAAGTAGTGAAAAATTGAAGAGCGCTTTGCAGACATTGGGCACGCGCGCACATGCGCGGAACATGAACGTAGAAGTCGCGCATATGCACACGATGCACGACTGTTAGCGCAAAAATCCGCGCACCTGCTAAACGACGCATTTATGAAAGTGGTCGGCCTCCCAACCACTTATGGTTCAGCTCCCAAGCCGATTTGACCCTCAAATAAGGGCTGGATCCGACTGGTGGGCTAGTCAAAGACCTAATAATGCCCTAAATGGACTCTTTTCACACTACAAAGCAGTTATACAATAACCCAATGCAATGCTATAAAAATCCATGAATGCACCTCATTTTCTCAAGGAATTCAAAGTAATGTTATGCTGCCTATATTGTTTTAAGGACTCCATCCTTGACAAGAGCACGTTGGCATCATTACATTGGACAATCCATCTCACCATTGAGTGGATTTGTAAGGAGTTCTTTCATCACCATTTCCCATTTTCTTTGTTGTAAGAAGAGCTACTAGTGAGGGTCCAAGAGCCTTCCCTTGGAGGAAGAAGGGACTCATCGTCCCCTTTCTTCTTGGTGCTTTGTTTTCATCAATAGATCAGCCTCAAACATTGGTGACATGGGTCTTTTTGTTCTTGTTATCTCTATGTCCCTATGCTTATGATTTTAGTTTTTATTGCATATATTAGTTTAATCTTTAATTATAGTTTTGTTTTTCTTTCTCTAACTCTTTTCTCTACAGTTGTCATGCTCAGCAGACCCAACTGAGCTTGCAAGCACCTCTTATTTGCTCACCAAGGTGACGAAAGAGGCGCAACACTCCCATTTCGGCTACTACCACAGGGAGTTTTTTTCCTCCTAACCCACCTTCACCAATCCATACCATAGTGGTATCGACTCCCTCTACCTCGGGCAGTGATATGATACCATCATCAGTGGTGACCACTGCTCCGTTTATGCAGAGTGAGACGGTCCCTCCATTCTCATATACGATGCCTGAATTTGATTCAAACTTAGTCCTACCTACTCCACCTTACAGACCATGGATCTTGGGGAAAGGAGCTCAAATGTCCCTATGCAAGGGTCTACCAGGGACACTTAAGTCCCCTTTAATGCTATCCTTTATGGTGGGGGTCATATACCTCCTCTGTCCCCCTCGCTCGGTGGTGATTTTCAGCAACCCATCGGGTCGAATGTTAACTACAACTTATTTGGAGCACGAATTTTAGGACCTTTGTATTACACTACGCTGGTGGGATCCATTCCATTCTCTTTGTTCAATGCATTTAAGAAAAAATCTTTTTCTTCGGCTGCCATCTTGGTTGGGGGTAACCCCGGTTTTGGGCAACAAAACCCTATGCAGGGTACTATTCCTACACAGGGGGGAAGTACAGGAGCTTTCTCCTCTCAGGGGATTTGGAATCCTTGGCAGGGATCAGTTCCCTCATAAGGGATGTCGGTCGGGGGAAACCCCTTCCATGGTCAACAGAACCCCAGGTAGGGTTCAGTACTTGTGCCCGTCGGATCGGCTGGGGGTATCCCCTTCCAAAATCCTTGGTACATAACATAGGGAAAAATCCCTTCCCAACCCATGTCATCCAATTACGAGAGTCAGTCAATGATATTCCAGTAAACGCAATTTCTATACATTGGTCAAGGCCACGGTTTCTACCAGAACCCTGACCAACAGTCCAAATTTTCCTGGCAACCTAGTGCCAGTCAAACTCCAGGAACCCTTTTTCCTGTACATAGTACTCAACCTAAAATATCATTTCTGGAAACACTACATATTCCAGACTTGTCAAGGTTGCTCAATGACCAAATGTTTCATGATCCGCGTTGGCCCCCCATGCCAACTAAGTTTCCCTTGAATATTCCAAAATTCAAAGGCAAGCCTGGTGAAGACCCAAGTGATCACGTGACAACCTTCCACTTATGGTGATGGTCAAACTCACTCTGATACGACTCCATCCAGTTGCCCCTTTTTCAACGCACTCTTATCGTGGGTACCGTGAAATGGTATATTGAGCTCGACCGCTCGAGGTATTCTTACTTTAACGACTTGGCGATGGTCTTCCTAAACCATTTTCAGCTACCTGTGAGATACGATGTCGACACTGAATTGTTGGCCAACTTTGAGCAGACTAAGGCCGACCATATCTATGATCACATCCGAGAATTGTGGCATAGGAAGAGATTGATTAAGGTCCAGGTCCCACCAGCTTTCTTGCTGGAGTGGTTCTTGAAGTCTTTGGTACTGGTTGTATCCAAATATGTAGAAACTTCTGGAGTGTTTTCAGAGGAGGAGGCGATAATGAGAGCACAATAGCTTGAACTAATTTACTCTCAGTCCGACATGCTATATGATAATTTTCCAGATGTGCCAAGGTCCATCCTCGATAAGGCCAAACAAATGTTTGGACCCCATGTCGATGGTATTGTGGGATCAGTGCAAGGAAATTCAACTGATTTGTTGTCAAATCAATTGCCACGATTGGCAATACAATACACTCTGGCTAGATAATCCTCTGGTTCAGTTGTTCCCCCTACCCAAACATCACACATACACAATGTGCAGTCGGCAAACCCGAAGGCCAACCAACATCCTTAAGGAAAGAAGAAAAAATGAAACAAGAAGGTTAAAGGGGACAAAAAGTCTAATAGAAATGTTGGTGGGGGGAAAAAAGAGAAAAGAAAGTCAAAGTATCTGTGTAACCTTTGCATGGAAGACCACCCGACTCACCTGTTCCCTCGACTTGTGGAGGCTCAAAAGATATTAGCGCAACAATATCTCATTGTGCTAACGAACCCATTTCCACATGGGCAGAACATGGCTCAAGCTTCAACATCCTAGAGCGTGGAAGGGGGTATTCAGGGACCCCCCGTGTCTATTGGTAATAAACTAACCATGAATTTCTACATGTTGAAAGGTGACAGTCATATAGGGACCAAGGCCTAAGATTATGGAAGGTCAAAATCTACTGAAAAGAGAAAAAAAGCCACAAACCCATCGGTTCCTCTCCAGATTGAGAAGACGATGGGAGAAACAATGACACACATCCCCAAAGGTGCATTCAAGAAAGCTTCTCATAATCTGAACGCAAGAGCTTCCCAGAACTACTCCGTTGTGGAAGATTTCACACAAACCCCTTGTGCGATGTCTTCTTTGGAAGTTCTCCAAAGATTCCCTTCATAGAGAAAAGATTTGTTATCCACCTTGGGATCCGCAGAGACTTGTAACCCGAGAGCGATTGTTCTCGATCCAGCTGACTTGAAACCTCATCTTCCTTACCACATTGCATTTCAGATAGTAGTGGCTCACACCAAGAAATATTTTACGCGGAATATCTTTCGTACTATGGTTGACAAGGGTGCCTAGACTTGCGGGATGTCGTTGGCGTGATGGAAGGCCATTGGCCAACTCATTTTGTCTCTGTTGCCTACATTGCATATGACATTCGACGATCATTCATTCATACCACATTGAATCATTCCTTCTTTCCTCATGTAGTTAGGAGGAAAGACCATGTGTGTCGAAGTTGAAGTGGTCGATGCGCCTCTCAACTACAACCTTTTGTTAGGAAGGATTTGGGCCTATGCAATGCATGAAGTGGTTGCTACAGTTTGTCGGATATTGTTGTTTCCACATGAGGGTCAGATTGTGACCATTGACCAGTTGTCTTTCTCTCGTCCTGACCCTTCATCGGAGGCATCCATGGTCCCGATGATTGATAATACTCATCCTGACACCATCAACGTAGAGGTTGGTTTGTGTCCATTGTTGATGGGTACTTTAGATTACCCACCACCTTCCGGTGGTGTCAAGCTTATATCAATTGACCCCGACCAACCTAGGGCTGAAATTTTTTGAATTTCGTCGTTTCGAATGACTTACTTTCACTATTTGTGGAATCTTCCTTCCCCATCGGCCTCAATGGAAGGGACAGGGAATTATGGCATGGCCGTGCCCTTTTACACGATTGAAATTGTGTACAAAATTGTCCAACAAGCTTTAGCCAACCTCGATCTGACTCCCGCACAAGAGTTAGATCCAGTTCTCGAGCCTATTTGGGCTCAAGGTTCTCTTTCCACTGTAGATTCTTTTGACCTCGTCTTTCCCTCAAATGAGGTGATTCTTGAGGAATTGACTGCTCCAGACATACCCTGGGATGATATCCATCATAGATCTTACTTCTTCCCGGAGTTAAAGAGAATAGAAGCATGCAAACTTGTATTGAGTATGACTCGAGATAGGTCTTTTCCTATTAACCCTCTGGATAAACATGCATTTTATGTCGAGGGTAATATGGTGAGTATCACTTAAACAATCCCCATAGATATCTCCAGAACCCCTGGCGTCATGAAGAATGTTTTCGTCGGAGCAGACTGCTCCCCCGAAGAGATTCAAATTTATACAAATTTATTTAAAGAATTATGCAACGTTTCTTCCTGGTGTTACGAGGAAATGCCAGGAATAGACCCAAGAATCATTGAACATAAAGTAATGACTTATCCTGACACCAAGATGGTCCGAAAGAAGCTTCATCTTGTGAATCCTCAGAAAGTGGCAACAATCAAGGCTAAAGTAGATAAACTGCTTAAAGTTGGTTTTATCTACCCCGTACAGTTGACGAAATGGGTGTCAAACCCCATTCTGGTTAACAAGAAACAGAGTTTGATCTACATGTGCATGGACTTCCATGAATTGAAAAAGGCATGTCCGAAAGATAATTTTCCCACCCCATTCATTGATCATATTTTAGATGAATGCGCAGGCTGCGAGGTCTTTTCATTCATGGATGGTTTTTCGAGATATAACCAGATTCAGATCAAACCCAAAGACCAGCATAAAACAACTTTTATTTGTCCTTGGGGCACGTTCACGTATCATAAGATTCCTTTTGGCCTGAAGAATTTTGGACCACTTTTCAGTGGGCCATGTCATCTTCTTTCCATGACCTTAGACATATAGTTGAGGCATATATTGATTATATAGCATCACGCTCTCGCAAGAGATCTGATCATCCCACACACCTCTAACTAATCTTCGAATGATGTCGCTACTATCAGATTCGCTTGAATCCTAACAAGTGCAGTTTCTATGTGACATCGAGTCATCTCTTAGGTTTCACTGTTTCGACAATAGGGATCATGGTCGATGCTCTCAAGGTTGAGGCGATAGTTCAATTGCCTCCCCCATGCACAATACCCTAGCTTCAGAGCTTACAGGGGAAAGCGAACTTTCTTAGGCGTTTTGTCGTGAACTATGTCGAGATCACTAAAGGGTTTATGCGTATGTTGAAAAAGGGAGTCCCATTTTGTTGGGATGAAGTTTCTTAGCACTCTTTTGAAGTGTTGAAATGTGCCCTTACGTCTTCCCCTCTACTCTAGCCTCCCGATTATAACAAAGATTTATTGTTTTACTTGGCCACTACAGAGTTGATCATCGGCATGGTCTTGGTTCAAGAGGATGATCTAATCGAGGAGAATGTTATTTATTACCTGATACAAGGCCTGGTTGGGTCGGAACTCAACTATTCCCATGTTGAGAAGCTTTCTTTGGCAACATCGCATGCTATCCAGTGGTTCCTTCATTACATTCTACTTCGCAAGACCACTGTCATTGTTGTTGTGAACCCTTTTCAATATGTGTTGACATGATGGGTCATTGGCGGAAAGATCAGTAGATGGATTGTAATCCTCCAATAATTTGACTTGGATTTTGTTTTCGCAAAATCGAAAAAGTCATTGGTCTTTGCGGAAGTTATTTCGGAACTTCCGGTCGAGTCTAGTGATGTCACGCCCGAAGAATATCCTATCAAAGGAGATATTTTCTAATCACATCTACAAACCCCTAGTATGGAGATATACTAGTCTATCTCCAAAATTTGAGGTGCCCTGCTTCTACTTCCCGTGACGAGCATCGACGAATTCTCCATCAGGCACAAAACTATATCATACTCGATGACACTTTGTATCATCGAGGTGTAGATTGCATTCTTCATTGGTGCCTTACACACGAGGAAGAAGAGCTCATTCTGAATGATTTCCACACTGGAGCATGTGGTGGTCATTTGTATGGGTTGGAAACAACCCAAAATATTCTACATGTCGGTTACTTTTGGCCTATGTTAATCAA
Source organism: Picea engelmannii (assembly GCA_009831015.1). Classification (NCBI taxonomy): domain Eukaryota; kingdom Viridiplantae; phylum Streptophyta; class Pinopsida; order Pinales; family Pinaceae; genus Picea; species Picea engelmannii. The sequence continues at coordinate 1,235,295 of ML785339.1, forward strand.
GGATTGCGTTGAGGCGGTCAAGAAGTGCCACCCGTGTCATATCTTCTCTCGAAAGATGCGGGCACATCCTGCTCCCATATTTCATGTCATTGTTGTTGGTACTTTCACCAAGTGGGAGATTGAATTTACTACATGTCACCCGGCTTCAAACAGGGGGCATCGTTACATCATCATAGTGGTAGACTACTTCATAAAGTGGGTCAAGGTTATGCCAACGTTTAACAATGATGGAGAAACAACAACAATTTTCATTTTTAACCAGATAGTAGTAAGGTTTGACATCCCAAAGGATATTTTCACTGACCATGGCAGTCACTTCCAAAACAAAATTATGACCGAGTTAACATCAAATCTCAGGTTGAGGAAAGATCATTCATCACCCTACTACCCACAAGCGAAGGGTCAGGTTGAAGTTGTGAATAAGTCTCTCAAGACTATTCTTCAATGGACGATCAATTCTACCAAATCAAATTGGCATTTGATGTTATACTTGGAGTTATGGCCCTACCAAACATCTATAAAGACTGCCACTGATTACTCAACTTTTCAACTCGTATATGGGATGGAAGCAGTATTGCCTATTGAGTGCTAGATCCCATCTTTAAAGTTGGCAGTGGAGTTACTGCCAGACACTTCACCGTGTGAGGAACACCTATTATATCTTGAGTATCTCCATGAGCAACATCGTGATGTAGCCTCAGCCAATGATGCTCATAAGAAACGGTTCAAGTGTCAGTACGATCAGTTCTTTTGTCCTCGGATTTTCTCCGAAGGCGATATTGTGCTATTCTATGATCAAGACAAGTATCCCCTGGGGGTAGGCAAGTTCAAACCCATGTGGTTCAGACCGTTCATCATGAAAGAGATCTTAAAAAAGGGTGCTTACCGTCTGGTTGAATTTGAAGGAAATGCCTTGGTGGAGCCTAGAAATGGTCTCTACCTCAAGAAGTATTACTCTTAGGTTGGTCGCATGGCTAACTTCGTGTACATATGTATAGTTCTAATACATTTTTTTGTCTTTTTTTTTTATGGATGTGTAGTTATTTATGTCTTCTTTTTCACTGTGGCAAATGTCAAGTGAATCAGAGGTGTTCTTTGGGTTCGTGAATGACACGAGTCGACACACTGAGAGGCTTGCTTCCGCAATTTGGGTGATTTTCACAACTAGAGGCCAGTTGCAATCTTCTGGAGGTATTTTTCTAGGTGACGCCACAAACAATGTCGATGAATACAACGCAGTGATAAATTTGATTTGTGACGCCTTGTTGCATGGAATTTCTCACCTCCAAGTCTACTTAGATGCTCAGTTGGTTGTGTCCTAGTTAAATAGAATTTACCATGTTTATGATCCTACTTTTCTTCGATGTTTCCTTAGGGTACATCTCTTAGAATGTCACTTTGATTACATTACATATATCCATGTTCCTAGGATATTTAATCATATGACAGATACTCTAGCTAATCAAGTATTAGATTGGCATGTTTCACACACATACACATGTACATACATATGTAAAAAATGTGATCCATACGATGAATAATATATATATATATATATATATCAAAAGTTTCATGAGTACATAGGTGGGAGTGAACGCCTCAAAAATAAGGTTCGGTATACATCGTAGGGATTATTCCCTCAAAAACTATACAAAGTTTCCCTCAACACATAAAATTATATCGTATCTAAGCTCAGGGCCTATTGGCCCTGCCATAGTGAATGACGGCGTTGGCCAAACACCGCAAGAGATGGACCCAATTCCATGGCACCCCCACTACATGAGGTTGCATAGCAGGTGGGAGATGCTTGATCTCGGCCATAGGTATTTTACGAGTGAGTGTGGTGAGGTTGTGCTCCACCCACCTCAAATATCTCTCAGCCCCTCTGACTGGAGGTCTCCCTACGGCTGCTGGTCCGCTGCATTCTACCAGTCCCGCCTCTAGTCGAGTACGTCGTCTAGTCCTCATGAATTCTTTCGAGCAAAATGGTCCCACATCTGTACATAACAGATACACAAAATTTAGTACTCTAATACACACATAAAAATGATATATTTAAAAAGAATTAAAAATTAAATAACTTTAAAAAATATGTTACCTATCTCTCCTCGCTCCTCTTCGGGAGGCATGGGCACATCCGGATCCCTGGAAAATTTGATTCCAGCATATGGGTTTTCCTCTATCGATGAAATATGTCGTGCCCACCAGTCAAAAAATGTGTCGTCGGAGCCCTCTATGGTCCTCCCTCCCCCTGTCATGGAAACAATGTTTCTCATCTGCATACCACTGGGAAGGAGGCCACATGCCCCGGCATAGTCTCTCTAGGACTCAAGTTGGGCACTCTCTCGAAGAACTATGAGCAAAGAATAGTTCCAAACCCAAATTTTTTGTTGTTGCGTAGTCGACACTCTGTCAGTTGTCTCTTCATGCATGTGAGCATGGTCATACTCCATTCAAAGATCTGTGCCTCCTGGCACTGAATACCACATTGCATGTGTGCCTCGGAAGCCTGGTGAAGGGTCGTGGATCCAGTAATCTACCCAATAAGTAAAAACATCACTCTCAGAGACAAACTCATGATCTTGTGAATTGGAACTTGAGGACCTACCATCTTAGTGACGGCCTCAAAGTCCATCCGAATGTATTCCTCGATGTTCAAATCCCCGGGGGGGAAAAGTTCACAAATTGACAGGTTCCCCTCTCCTCGAGAGGCCAGTCAGGAAGTAGATATATTCAATCATTGGATTCAATGAATGCCCCTCTATCATGAAGGCCTCTGCATCAAGATGACGGTAGTCAACCAGGGCATTCAGTATCCTGGTTTGTGCCCTCATAAACGGATGCTAGAAGAACTTCCACAACCCACATTATTTCAATGTAGCTATGGCAACAGGATCCTCTTCGACTGGTGAATCAATGTCCTCATGTTCCCTCTCCCTCCAATGGACATACATTATGTTCTATGGCAGATAAAAGGGACTTAGTTCTTGCATTTTAATTTTTTCCAAGATTTTGAGGGTGTACGCGGGTTATTTTTGCCATAGTCACATATGTACGCAGGCAGACTACTTTCTACCTAAGTACATACGCAGGTTGTCTTTGGGCAGCCCGCGTACACGCAGGGCCTCTCTTTTTAGGAGAGCAAGCCCCTCAAAAACAAAAAGAAATACATAAATTAAGAATTGAAATGCAAGAGGGTTTCATTTTCACTTACTTGGTATGAGCGGAAGTTCATTTCGTCCACTGAAGCTCCTAGAATCAACTTCTTTAGAAAATGGGATTTTTTCTCCTTTTGGTCAATTTTGAAAATGCAATGGTGAAAATGAGTTGTTAGCTTCTATTTATAGATTTTTTTGGCCCTTTTTGCCACTTTTTTGACCCCCTTTTTCATTTTTCCTGGTTTGGAAATCATTTGGTTCCGTTCTCGAGTTTCTTATTGGATGTTATGATAAAAATTTCCTTTTGGTTTGGTAACCTTTTAGGGGATGGGTCACTTTAAATGTCCTCGGGTAAAGGTCGTTTTTTTTTCCAAATTTTTTCATATAAGTTAGGATTTCACATCCACTTTTTGTATCTCGTTGTCTTCTCCTCTTTGCCATAGGATCAATCCCATCGAAGTGTGACACAAAACCTTCATTGCTTCTCTATAAGTTTCGTGATTAGGTGGTAGAGCCTACCTTTACATGGATTCCCTATGTAGATCCTTGTTACATTTTAGCGTCCATGTTGTCTGTAATGACTATAGGCTCAGGAATCCTTGTTAGTCCTGTCATGATTACGATATTGAGCCTCATTCATCTGATGCAACATCATTCTTGGCCTCAACCTAGAGACTCCCAAAATGATCACGCTTTATTGTCTTTCAAGCTCTCTTTGAAATCCAAAAGAAACATCCGACGAGACTGTATTTATGCTTTTCGATCTTGTCTGGATTAACTGAAAAAACTATCCCTTTGGAGTCTTCTTTAATCCCTTTTCAGACTCTCTAAACATGAAAATATTGTTGAGCGATCTTGTTTCCCTTCATGCTCACAAAATTCAAATTTGAAGGCACGTCTGTCCGGTGGTAGTTTACCCCTTTTTCGGTCCGGACGGTCAATTGTATGAATAAGGGTATACTCTAGGAACCTCGGTTCGCTAGAAGAGTATTCTCAGGCATAAGTTTAACCCTTTTTCAGGCCTGAGGGACTAAATTTACAAAAAAGGAACATTCTCCTTGGTTTTGGTTTATCACCTTTTTCGGGCCTTGGAGATTACTTATGAAAAAGGAATGATCCGTAGGATCTTTTAATGACTATGGTTGAGTTTTAATTTTGCATGCGTTAATTAACCACTTGAGAAACTTAATGAAAGAATGAGGAAAGAAGAGGAATTATGACATCAATATACACATATGCATATCTGAAATGAAATAATAGACAACAAACCATAACACGCAGATTTATAATAGAGTTCGACACAACTTTGCCTACGTCTCTGAGCCTTTGTCTCTGTGGGGGAGGCTTCTTTATTTCTGTTCAAAAGCTCAAAAGTACATCGCTGTAGTGCCAATTGGCTACAAGATTGATCTGGTCATGTTCTTCCAGATCTCTAGAACCCTGCAAAGAAAACGGCACGCAAAACGGACGTCCGGAGCTCCTAGAAATGGCCCGACAACGTCTGCTCCTCAATAGCTTCCCTGCATAAAAATGGCTTTGGCTTGGCTTCCCTTCAGCATAAATCTGCTCTGAATGTCCTTGAATGTCCTCCATGGCCTCAAACAGGCCTATTTTTTATAGATCTAAAGTTGTTTATCCATCCCCAACTTCCTCCCAAAATTTGGGCTCAAAAAATGCCCAATATCTCCCAAAAATGGAGAAAATCAATTAAAAAAGGCATAAAATCAATGGAAAATCCCAAAACATAACAAAAAACCCATTTTGCAATAAAATTAGGGCGCATCCCCCAATATGCGCGCCGCTGGTCACTTGGGCGCCTCCATGTGGCCACGCGCCCATGCGTTGGCCCTTTCTCTGCTGGCTCCTAGTTCCTGTGGCGCGTTGGCATAGGTCCACGGGTTAACAAATATAACCCCACCGCGATCTGTGTGGTAATGGTCTCGGGTCATATGGGACCTGCCCGGGGACCAAGGGCCAGGGCCTATCCCAAACTCCCGCCATGTTACCTCCGCGCTCCTAGTTCCATGGGGTGGTCGTATGTCGTATGTTTGCGTCGAGGGCTGGGGCTAAGCCCCGACCCTTTCCCCCGTCGACTATAACTTCATTCAAACATAAATATTATATGCACCATATTTATAATAAGAACCACCCATGGGCTGAGCCGTTAGCCCGCTCCTGCCAGTTCGTTGCCCGGAGGATAGGTCGTGGGTTCGACCCCGGTCAACCCATACAAATTTTGCACAACCCATCAACCAACCACAGGGTGCCACGTGGTAGCCCATCACTGGGCCTCGTGGCACATCAACAACCAATCGAAAGCTACCAAATGTCGATCGTTGATTCATCCACATCACCTGCCATGCGTCAAATGCCATACGCCACATCACCTGCCCTGTCATCTGTTGACGTCATCCCGTGCCACGTGTCACCCTTACAGTGGTGACACATGTCACCTGTAGATTGGTCCAACTGTCTGCCCGTACCTATGCTCTGTTACCTGCTAGGTGTCACCTCCAGGAGCTGCCACTAGTCATCTTTAGGAGCTGCCACGTCGGCCTGTACGGCCTGTACATTCAGCATGCCACATGGCACTGTACGGACTGTACAGTCATCCCCCTTGTTTTTGCCTGTTTGCCTTTTCGGACAGAACGTGATATCTTGCACATACGGAGCCCGTTTGACAAAGTAAATATATGGCCGGAATCAAGAAGACGAGACAGACATAATGGCGCTAGTTTCGTCAAATTCCAAGCACTTTCATTTTTGAGCATATTTAAGCCCTGTCAGGCTTCTGGATCCGATTCTGGATCACACCTCCCCACAAAAAGACCTTTTGGTCCCCAAAAGGTTACTGAACAGTCAACAAGCTCGGGATAGGCCACCCGGCTTGTCCTCTGTCTCTGAACTCTGTCCTGTGCACCTGTCTCATCAAGATCAACTGTAATACAATCATGACAACTGACAGTATATTGTTAGCCATTTGAACCCTGTTACATCTTACTGAAGCCACTATCATCCATGTAGAAAACATTATTAATGACAGTATCAAAAAGACGACTACAAATGAGCTGATATATTTGAGATATCTGCACGACATGAGCTTATCTTGAAGCAACTTATGATTGATTTTCCATTCAACAATCATTTCTTGTTCTTTTTTAAGATCAATTACTTCATTTGAAACAATTATTGGTTTGTTGCTTGCTTGCACTACCTTCTTTAATTGTTCCATTGTTTGAAGTGTTGTATTTGCTTTAACATGATGAGCATGAACCACATAATCCTGACCTGCTTTAGTGAATTGATATTGATTCTTTGTCGTGTAGAAGATTGCCTTACGATCATATAAATATGGGCTACCTAAGACCATTCCACATTCTCTTAACGACACTACATCACATGTTACTTCGTCCACATACTTAGATGAAATTGCAAATTTGATTGTGTACTGCTTTGTTATGAGCATTTGATGATGATTGCTTATCCATTTAAGTGTGTAAGGCTTATGATGTAGTTGTGTTTTTAATCCCAATTGCTTAACCAATTCTTCTGAGATTAGATTAGATTGAGATCCACTGTCGATTAATGTGTCTATCTTAGTGTGTCGCATGATTACCCTTATATGAAACAACTTGCTTCTACAATCAATGTGTTCACCAAATTTACCTGTCATACCAACCAATGAGATCTTTGACTCATCACCTGAATCCGATCCCAAGTCTATGGGTTTTGTTGTCATTGCCACTGTTTGCATTCCCTTCTTTTCCTTGAACCACTTAGGCCTCTTCTCGGGATGCAAATGCCAACATCTGTCCTCATCATGTCCCTCTTTCTTGCAATGCTTGCAAGAGGACTTTCCTTCCTTCCTCGTCACTGCATTTGCATTCTTGCCATGCCTTTTCCTCTTGTCTTCTTTCCTTGAAGACGATGATTCCCCTGACACACATGCTTTCCCTTCTTTAATATACGTAGCTTGAACAAAAACCTCATCAAGGTTAGTGGGTCCAAACATGAAAACAATGTTTCTAATATGCACAAGTAAACCTCCTATATACTTCATTAGGGTTTCTTGTGTTTGCAAAGGGATATCTAACATTAATGCCATTTTTCGAAATCCATCGGTGTAATCTTGCATTGTTTGTCCTTTTCTTAGTTTTAAAGATTGCCATTCAATTAATGATTTTTCTTTATAACCCAAAGGATAGAATTGTTTCCTAAGTGCCAAAATGAAACTCTTCCATGATGGAAATACATTACCCACATGTTGTGTTTCCTTTTGCAGCTTGCTTTTCCACTAGATGAGAGTTGTACCTGCAAGTCTCAAAGATGCCAACTTAATTTGTGTGGCCTCATCCTTGATCTGTTGCACACTACAGTATACCTCCATCTTCCTGATCCAATTGTCAAGTTTTTCTGCATTTAATTCACCATCATATATGGGCAACTCAAATTTTACATCAAGTTTTAACAATGGCATTTCATGTTTATTCTTATGAACATTTTTCTTCTCATTAGCTTTAGAACTTGAACTTGAAGAAGAAGGAGGTGTTGATGGAGGTGAAGGGGGAATCTGAGGATGGTCCTCTTCCTCTTCACTTTTTCCCTTTGAAGAATCACCCAAAATTGGTCGCTTCCGTTCCAAGTAATCTTCGTACAAAACTTTCACCATCTCCGACATAGCAAGGAATGTTTTCCGGAATTCTTTCTCATCTTGAGAAATCCCTTCTTCCGATGCCATCTTCTCGCTGTGAGAAGCTCTCTTTCTCAATCCAATTAATGGATTCTCTGCAACAAGATTTCCTTCACCATGCTGTAGCTTTTCCCTGGTTAACATGCAAAACTCAAATCCAAACGTCAACTAGCTCTGATACCACTTGATCCGTAGGATCTTTTAATGACTATGGTTGAGTTTTAATTTTGCATGCGTTAATTAACCACTTGAGAAAATTAATGAAAGAATGAGGAAATAAGAGGAATTATGATAGCCATATACACATATGTAGATCTGAAATGAAATAATAGACAGCAAACCATAACACGCAGATTGATAACAGAGTTCGGCACAACTTTGCCTACATCTCTGGGCCTTTGTCTCTATGGGGGAGGCTTCTTTATTTTTGTTCAAAAGCTCAAAAGTACATCGTTGCAGTGCCAATTGTCTACAAGACTGATTTGGTCATGTTCTTCCAGATCTCTAGAACCCTTCAAAGAAAACGACACGCAAAACGGACATCCAGAGCTCCCATAAATGCCCCAACAACGTCTGCTCCTCAATAACTTCCCTGCATAAAAATGGCTTTGGCCTGGCTTCCCTTCAGCATAACTCTGCTCTGACTATCCTTGACTGTCCTCCATGGCCTCAAACAGGCCTAGTTTTTATAGATCTGAAGTTGGTTATCCATCCCCAACTTCCTCCCAAAATTTGGGCTCCAAAAATGCCCAATATCTGCCAAAAATGGAGAAAATCAATTAAAAAAGGCATAAAATCAATGGAAAATCCCAAAACATAACAAAAAACCCATTTTGCAATAAAATTAGGGCACAACCCCCAATATGCGCGCCCATGGTCACTTGGGCGCCTCCATGTGACCACACGCCCATGCGCTGGCCCTTTCTCTGCTGGCTCCTGGTTCCTGTGGCGTGTTGGCATAGGTCCACGGGTTAACAAATATAACCCCCCCGCGCTCTATGTGGTAACGGTCCCGGGTCATATGGGACCTACCCGTAGACCAAGGACCAAGCCATATCCCAAACTCCCGCCGTGTTACCTCCGCGCTCCTGGTTCCATGGGGTGGTCGTATGTCGTATGTTTGCGCCGAGGGCTGGGGCTAAGCCCCGACCCTTTCCCCCGCTGACTATAACTTCATTCAAACATAAATATTATATGCGCCATATGTATAATAACAACCACCCGTGGGTTGGGCGGTTATATCGGTCCTGCCAGTCCGTTGCCCGGAGGATAGGTCGCGGGTTCGACCCCGGTCAACCCATACAAATTTTGCACAACCCATCAACCAACCGAAAGCTGCCAAATGTCGATCGCTAATTCGTCCACGTCACTTGCCATGCGTCAAATGTTGTACACCACATCACCTGCCCTGTTAGCTGCTGACGTCATCCCGTGCCACGTGTCACCCTTATAGTGGTGACACGTGTCACCCGTAGATTGGTCCAACTGTCTGCCCGTACCTGTGCTCCGTCACCTGCCACGTGTCACCGCCAGGAGCTACCACATGTTGTCTTCGGGAGATGCCACATCACCTGTACGGCCTGTACAGTAATCATGCCACGTGGCACTGTACGGACTGTATAGTCATCCCCCTTTTTTTTACCTGTTTTCCTTTTCGAACAGTACGCAATATCTTGCACATACGGAGCCCATTTGATGAAGTAAATATATGGCCGGAATCAAGAAGACGAGACGGAGACAATGGCGCTAGTTTCGTCGGATTCCGGGCACTTTAATTTTTGAGCATTTTTAAGCCCTGTCAGGCTTCTGGATTCGATTCTGGATCAAGGAACCCCCTCGAAGTCCACATTTAAGCTCTTTTCAGACTCTCTAAAATTGAAAATATCATCGAGTGACATTGTTTCTTCACACTCGTTGAATTGGTCCAGAAGCACATCTATTGGCATGAGTTTACCCCTTTTCCAGCCTGTAGATTATTGCGTAAAAAGGTATTCCTCAGGAGATTTGTCTCGCCGGGAGAGTTCTCCTCGGTGACTTTTATACTTTTTCGAGCTCAGGGGACTAAATTCTGAAAAATGATGTGAGTCCATAGTTAATCTCTTTTCATACTCCTTAAATTGAAAAGAATGTCGAGTGATCTTGTCTTTGTCACACTCGTTAAATTCATTTTGAATAGACATCTTTTCGGTGCCAGCTTACCCCTTTTTCGAACCGACTAGACTATATCCGAAAAAAGTACTCCTTGGAGTCTTGTTTTATGTTTTCTTCAGACTCTCTAAACGTGAAAAAACTATCGTTCTTACCTTCTCTAGGCTCGTTAAAATTACATTGAAGGGGGTTTCATTGTGTCTTGGTAATCGCATTTACATCTCTGCGTATTTGGCCTAATGTCGGCTCCATGTTTCTCTCAATTGAATCTTTGAAGCATGCCTTATATGCAAGCCTTGTAGAACTTTGTGTCTGCGACCTGACACCTTGACCCATGGAGGAATTTTCCCCGAGTGTCCTTTTCCTACACACGTCTCCTTGCTATGAGCATTAGTGTGTTCCTTGCACCTGGAACTAGTATGCTTTCTTGCGACACTCATTCCTCCTTTGTAGCATAGCATTATTTTATTATTTTTCAATCTTTTTAAAAAATTGAAAAAGACAAAAAAATCAAATATCCCAAAAAGAGGCGACGAGAAATATGTATTTTTTATTGGCAGCACAAAGAGTCTCCCTTGGAAAAATCACATCCTTCCATTTTTTCGTCAAGCACTGGGATATATTATGACCTTAGGAAGTTGTTCTCACTACATAGAGTTGTTTCCTCCTCCGTTTGGTTACTCTTCCAAACATGTGGAGAGTTTGTGTTGCCTCCTGCATCATGAACTTATGTCAATGTCATGCTGCCTGAGTCTGATCATCTTTCATGCTCTTGTCCAAGGGAAGTTTCACCCAGCCTGAGTCGGCCTTTCTACGGTTTGTCTCTTGACCTCATGAGTCAACCATCCTGAAAGTCCAGTCAAGTCCTGATTCAAAATCAACAAAGTTCTCTACCCGATCATCGAGATCCTCTTGTATTTTCCTGACAAGTCATCGAAGACCTCAGGGTAATGAGTTGTGCACTCCCATTATACTCCTATCTAATTTTTGAATATCTTGAAGTTGTTTCTTGAGCTATGAATACCTCATCTCCATCCATCGAGCGTTATTGGCTTCTTGAAGATGGATACTATACTTGTATATCTTTTATTTTGATATGTAGATCTGTTGTGTATTTCTCATGGATACACTTTATATAGTTACATGACATGGATATGCAGTGTATTTGATTGGAATATGTGATTTATTTCATCCCGAGCATGGGTATGCCCACCTTGGAGAGACAATTGTTATTTTATAGATGGCACATCTTGAACACTGGTCTTGGGCTCACTCGATTTTGTACATTGGTGAAGACTTTGTAATGTATTTTGGCAATCAGATTCTCTTCTAACCTCACACATTAGGGGGCATCTATTATAACCCTAAATTTCTCTACACATGCATACATGGCCTTCACCCTCTTGCATTTTTTTCCAAAGCACTGTTGAGTCGCTCTGTTTAAAAAACCAATTTTTTGAAGATGTAAGCGCCCTACACCATTACTGATCATGTACATGCACTTTTTGCATCACTACAACTCATGTACATTCACATTTTGCACCATTACATCCCGTGTATACTTGCAAAAGTTGAAAAAATAAAAAATTGCAAGGAATTCGTTGAGATTACGAGCTATTGGGTAGTTTCCCAACTAATCCACCTTCTATAGCCCATCATCCAACCAAATAAACATCCTTTTGTCATATAAAAGGAGGTTTTGGGGTCTCATTTCACATCTAAGCATAAGAACAGTGAAACTCTGCCCGATTTCACTTCCCCTCCTTTCCCAAGATATTGCTGCCTTTTGTGAGAAATTGCCTCAACATTCTCTCATTATCCCTTTATAACTCCTATAAACCCATTCAATTCCAAAGAATAGATTAGAACGTTGAGAGGAGAATTTCATACAAGGTACACTTGGAGCTTGGTGAAGAGGATCCCAGACCAGGTTCACGGAACGGTGGTTGAATTAGATTGTAAAGGTATAATCTATGTGTTATTAATGGAATTACATTTTCCTGTCCAAAATGATGGTGTCTTGAATACTTTTATTGATTTATGCTTGACATTCTAACATCTAACCCTCACTTATATATGGAATAGCATGCTTGTAGTTTTTTGTTTGTTAATCTTTGGATGCAGGTCAACAATGGGAGGAGGCGTGCAGTCATTGAAACTTCCAAGCGCGAGAAGATCATCACCAAACGTGGGATTAGATGTATAGTTACCCGATTTCATTTTCCTTTCTTTCTTCATATGAGTTTTGGTATTTTTGGGTTAGTATAGAGAATTAATTGACTTTTATATGGTTAATCGATCTGCCTACATTCTAAACCCTGGTGTAGTCATAGGGGGGATTTTCTTGCTAGCAGAAGTTACACTGAGTGTGAACTTGCCTATTTCAATTTATAAAATTTAGATGAAGTAACCCTGAAGACACTTCTTAATCTCAACATTCCGTATAGGAACACCTTTACCTTTCTACACAAGGCTATTATTCAATAATCTAAGAGAATAAAAATGAAGGAAAGTGCTCAGCCTTTTCCTACCAAAAATTATCATTCAAAAATCGATATTATTTAATTTTCTGGATTATGGATATATCAGTCAAGAAAAGAAATAAACCCCTCCTTATACACATAACTATTAAATGAAATAAAAACAATGGTACTCTCTCTAATCACAATTAGACACTTTTTACCCTTCTAAATCAACGAATCGATCCACGTCGAGTGGGTAGATTCCTATCCACTCAAGGGTAATAAAGGAGGGAAGGAAATCGAAGTATGAAATTAGAATAACTCGACATTCAACTCTGTCAAACGTCGTCTGAAATTGGAGGTGACCCAGAGAAAACGTAGCCCGAAATTAGAAGGAAGGAAAAAAAACTCAAAGATCACTCTGGAAACCATCATAGGAGGAGGAGAATCACGCAGGTCATAATACAAGTGCAAGCATAGGGTAAGGGTAAATAGAGCACAAAGGTTCAGGAAGAGTTGAAACCCAACCCATAAATATGAAGTGGAAGACGGTCGAGGGTTCAGTCATGGCAAGTTGTGCCTGGGCTCCAAAACGTGGCGACAACTCTCCTATGGATGCATGACCAAGAAAGGATGAACCAACAAAACATACACACACAAACTAAGTGGAATCCAACCTGTGGGAGCCCTATGGGAAAGGGGTCGGACCTGAGCAAAAGGAAAACACCAAGCACAAGAAAAAAAACATAGGGCTCCTTCTCTTCTTATGCACAGGGTAACACATAGTGGCTAAAGTTGGGAAAGAACCCAAAAGGAAAATTTCAGTCTCTCCTTTAATCATACACACACTGGGAATTAACCAGTTGGTTGAGTAAGAAAGAGTCTGAAAAAAATGAATGGTCTCCCTCCCTCTCACTTTTAATCCCTAAATAGTGGCTCGTTACCCCTTAATTGGTGCATATTACGTTAGTAATGTTATTTTATTTATGTCGGCTTTAGTCCATTAGTTGTAATTGTACCTCTTAGTCTCCTATATATACCAAGGAGACATTTTCATTTGGAATCATCTTGTATTTGGAAATTTATGTGGGGTATAAGGAGGTTGCCCCATTGAAGAGGCTTATTACCTGAAATTATCTCTTTTTCAAGGCGTTGAGTACTTATTCTGAGTTTCTTTTACGCTATATTGATATTTGGTTCTTAACATATGGTATCAGAGCTCAAGGTCTTGGGGTTTCACTACTACATATGAGACACCTTGGAATTTTTTCTATAAGGTTTTTTCTACAAAGTTTCAGAAGGCACAACTTGGAGGATATTTAGTACACTGATCAAGGTATGTTGGGTTAAAATTTCAGCTCTTGAGGCATTATACTTTCTGAGATACAGTCTGTGTAAGATAGGGTTCTGGAATCATCCTGAATTGAGTCATTGCAGAATTTTCTCTATATAAATTTTTATTTAACGTTTCAGACCCTGAAATATGGATGTTATTCACATAAATTAGTAAGGTATATGTGGTAAAACTTTCATATTCTGGGTAATATTACATTTGTATATACACCTTGTGGAAGATAGGGTATTTGACTAGTCTAAAGTAGGTGTTCCGAGTAAAACAATCATAAATTATTCCTAGAGTATCCAAATTGAGTGAGAATAGTTGCATTGGATAGTGGAAAGTCCATAGTATTTCTGGTACGATTTTCATAATTTAATATCAATTATTTTGTGCGGGGCACGCTATAAAAGTGAGATCTCTTGGAAAGGCCAAAAATTAGCAAGTTGTGGGGAAGTTACCGTAAATTCCACTTGGCACATCCAATTTTGATCAGACCTGTGGCATTGCAAAGAAGAAATAACAGTGAACTACAAAAAAGAAAATTTGATACCCAAGAGGAATGAAATTTTGGAGATACAATAAAAGGAATATTTTCTAGCAGAACCACCTCAAAATCAAGGTTTAAAGTGATACTTGGCCAACATGCCACCAAAAAAGGGAAATTCTACACCAAATAAGCCTCCAAACAATCTTACTTTGACTCTTGATGAAGGTGAAGAAATGAGTAGGGACATAAATGATTTAAAAAGAAGACAATAACAAAAGATGAACTACAAGATATGAGGGATTCAAAGGAAGCTAAGTTGGAGGCAATAAATACTAAGATGGATGGTTTAAAAGGGGAGATCATGGAAGGATTGAAATTTTTCCTAATATAGAGGACACTTGAAAGTGAAAATGTATCCCATGAAATTCATGATGAGGACACAAGGAAGATGAATTAAGAATGGAGAAACTCTAACTTTGGGTTGAAGACCAACCACTTTCCTAGGATCGATATGAGGAAGTTTGATGGCGAGGACCCAATCACATGGATACTTCAAATGGAGAAATTCTTTTATCTACATAATGTGCCACATACAAAAAAGGTATGGATTGCTTCTTCATATTTATAACCCAATCAATTTTTGTGGTATCGATGGCTTTGTTCTCACAAATCACTTGTCACTTGGACAATTTTCACAGAAGAAATGATAGCACACTATGAGGATACAAAGAGCAATACCTTCTTTAGCCAATTGATAAATCTCAAGCAAAACGGTTCAGTTATAGAGCACATTGAGAACTTCCAAAGATTGAATATAAAGGTAACAGATATTCCAGATGAGCACTTGATTGATGTATTCATAGGAACTTTAAGGGATAACATTCAACATGAGGTTCGTCTTTGGGAACCCAAATC
>ML785339.1:1281012-1299118 GCA_009831015.1 Picea engelmannii
AATTCATTGTGATAACACCAGTGCCATTAGTGTCTCCAAGAATCCTGTTCTTCATTCCAAGACCAAGCATATTCCAATCAAGTACCATTTTCTCAGAGAACAAGTTACAAACAGAATTGTTCAACTGAATTATATACCTTCTATAGAACAGATTGTTGATATCTTTACTAAACCATTAGCAGCAACCCCTTTTGGATATCTTCGTAAAAAGTTGGGGGTTATAATCTCTTGTGTCTAATCTGTTCACCTGGTCAGGGGGATTACTTATTGAATATCTGGTGTATCTCCAAGATTCTTATAGTCGACAGGGGGAGTATGTTTTGCAACAGATCAGGGGAAAAATGCTTCTTCTTTGACATTGATGTAAAAGGAGGAGAAAAGAGTTCATGAGGAGAGTCGAGTCCATGAGGAGAGTCGAGTCTGAATGCATGTGGGTGCTTGTGTTGCCATCAATGCCAAAGGGGGAGATTGTTGGCAAATATTTAACAGACAGCGAATGGAAAATATTTAACAGACATCGAATGCGTGTCATTGATGGCAAGTAGCATAAGTACAGGAAGAATGTACAGGGGATTGATGGCATGAGTACAGGAAGTTTGTAACAGACAGGCAAACAGAAGATAAGTTTAGGAAGATCGAATGATCGAAGGCCCGTAAATCTTGAGAAGCATTTATGATCGTTGGATCCATTCAAAATTCCCGAAAGAACGAGGGTCGTCAGATCTGAATGTAGACAAGAAGAGATCGTTGAAGAGGAGGACAGATCTCAGGCGTTAGATCCAAGCGCAGGATCCGACCATCATTGGATCAAGAAGAACCTGCACGTCCTTTAAGGTACAAGGAGAAGCGAGCGTAATCGCGATATGAAAAATCGCGACTTAATCTGAGCCGTCAGATCAAGGTCAAATTTGGACCGTTGATTCCAGTCCATGTCGGGATTTCAAGGATCGCGTGTTGGAGATGTCAAAGAAATAATGCAACAAGAATGTTGATTTCACGATATGCAAAATTGCGATTCAATCGCAGTCGTTGAATCGAGATCAGATCTGGACCATTGATCCGACCCCATGTCCAAGTTTCGTGAATCGGGACTTTGAAGTGACAAAAACACTGGACATCAAGGATGTCGAAATCACGATATGCGAAATCGCAATTTAATCGCATTCGTTGAATAGAGATCATATCTGGACCGTTGATCTAACTCCATATCGGAGTTTCGCAAATCGCGACATGGAGAGGCAAAGAACCCAATGCAACAAGAATGCCAAAATCGCAAAATCGTGATTCAATCATAGCCATTGAATCGAGATCACATCTGGACCATCGAATCACAGGACATGTGGCAAGTGATCAAAATTTCGTTGACTTGGGGTCAACGGAGCATAGTGTCGAAAATCACGAAATGAGAAATCGCGAAAGCACTTCTTGCATAGGTGCTTGGTTATGACTATAGTCATATTGGGGAAGGAGCTAGTACAGAAAAGTTCTGTATCGGAATTTCGGAGATCACGAAATGAAGTGTCGAGACACTCAGCACAGGATTGTTGAAATGCCGAAACCCGATTTAAAGGAAATGAATGCAAGATCTCATGAAGTCAATCCAACGGTGCAGGTGAACTTGGAATATGATCGGAAGGTTATTGTTCTCTCTCATAGTTAATCCCTCAATTACGAATCTGTTAGTGAAATGGATTCATGATTGCAAATCTGTTGGCGTTTCAGTTGCTCGAACAGTTGTCTTTTTTTTGCCTAAGGAAATGCAAAGTGCAACCGCCGTGGAGACGTGTATAAAATAAAATGAGACAGACTGTGGATTTTTCATTGTTCTGTATGAGAAAAGAATAAAATTGTAAGAAAGGGAAAATCAATATGTACAGAGTGAGATGGAGATTATGCACAGCGTGAGATGAAACTCAGAGAAGAGTAAAATATGATGAAGAGAAGTTGAAGGAGAGAAGA
The DNA here is from genome assembly GCA_009831015.1 of Picea engelmannii. Taxonomy (NCBI): domain Eukaryota; kingdom Viridiplantae; phylum Streptophyta; class Pinopsida; order Pinales; family Pinaceae; genus Picea; species Picea engelmannii. The sequence continues at coordinate 1,282,972 of ML785339.1, forward strand.
ATGACAGAATGAGTTAATGCAGAGAAGACCTGTTGAACAGACAGAGGAAGAGAAGAACAGAAGAACAGTTTGTAGAAGACCAATTTTACAGAACAAAGAAAGATTGGTAAGAATTGATTTATCTGCATAGTTGTTATTTATTCATTTAATATTTTAGGGAGGTTGGGAGGTGCTTGGGAGGACTTTTGTCCTCAGAGGTTCAAGTGGGAGCTTGAACACAGGAAGTTGTAGCTTCCATCTGATTGCAGCCAGAGAAACCGGGGTGGCAAGGTGGTGCAAGGGAGAACAAGTCTTCTCCGTTATACAGGTTGGAGCCTGTGTAACTGGGAGTTGGTGCTTCCATCCAGTTGGTGCTGGAACATATAAGGAGTTGGTGCTTCCTTCTAGTGGGTGCTAGAGAAACCAGGGAGTTGGTGCTTCCTTCTAGTGGGTGCTAGAGAAACCAAAGAGTTGGTGCTCTCAAATAAGTTGCAGCTTGTAAAAACAGAGGTAGCAGCCTCACATTGAGTTGGTGCTCAATTAAAGATGATGTACAGAACTTAAAAGACTGCCTATCATTTCGAAGAAGAAGAGGTTTTCTCCCTTTATGGGTTTCCTCGTGAAAATCTGTCTATGTGTATACCTTATGTGTGATTGATGCTTTTTACTTTTACTGTCCATATGTTGTATAATGTTGATGATCACTTGAAGAAAGATTAAGAATGTTTTAACAGACTTATAATTGTTTAAGCTCAAAGACAACTGATTCACCCCCCCCCTCTCAGTTGTATTAGTAATTTCAACACATTATGATTTTTTGGTCATGCCTTTTGTCCTTACAAATGTACCTTCCACATTCCAAGGGTTGATGAATTCCATTTTCAAGCCCTTCCTTCGGAAATTTGTGTTAGCATTTTTTGATGATATATTAATCTATAGAAAGTCTTGGGAGGATCATGTGCGACATGTTGACAAGGTGCTACAACTACTAAAGGAGAGACAACTATATGCCAAACCATCCAAATGTTTCTTTTGGGTGAATGAGGTAGAGTATTTGGGCCATATTGTATCTCATGAAGGTGTCAAGGTAGACCCTAACAATATTAAGGCCATGATGGATTAGTTGATTCCCAAATCATTGAAGGATCTTAAAGGATTTTTGTGTTTGACAGGTTACTATGACAAGTTTGTTCAACACTATGGAAGAATAGCAGCACCTTTAACGACACTAACTAAGAAGGATGAATTTTCATGGACTCCAGAGGCAACTAAAGCTTTTGAACAACTTAAACAGGTGATGTGCAAATATCTTGTCTTGACCACTCCAGACTTCACAAAAACCTTTATTGTGGAATGTGATGCCTCGGGAAATGGAATTGGTGTTTTCCTAGTGCAAGAAGGAAGGTCGCTGGCTTTTGAAAGTCGGCCACTCAAGTGAAAGGACTTACACAAACCCATTTATGAGAAGTAAATGATGGAAATACTACATGCATTGAAGAAATGGCATCCTTACCTAATAGGTAGGCACTTCAAGGTCAAAATAGATCATGATAGTCTTAAATACTTCTTGGAACAAAGACTATCTTCAGAAGAACAACAAAAATGGGTGACCAAGATATTGGGTTATGATTTTGATATCGTTTATAAAAAAGGGAAGCAAAATGTTGTGGGATATGCACTCTCAAGAAAGGATGAATATGTGGAGGCCTTTCTCTATGCTATCTCGATCATCCAACCTGATTGGATAATAGAAGCAAGGGATGAATAGAATAATGAAGAAAAAGTGTGGACTCTCATTCAAAGGTTGCAGTAGGATTCCAGTGCATCAGATACATTCACATGGAAAAATGATTCACTATGGTATGAAGATCGCTTATATTTATGTAAGAACTCCCAACTCAAACAAAAGGTACTACTGGAATCGCACACCTCTCCAGTAGGAGGGCACTCGAGATTTTTGAAAACCTACCATAGGGTCAAGAAGGAATTTTTTGGGGATGGCCTTAAAACTGATGTTCAAAGGTTTGTCGCAGAATGTTTGGTTTTCCAAAAAAATAAGGCAGAAACAATTAATACCCCAAGTCTTTTACAACCATTAGCCATCCCAAGTCAACGTTGGGAGGAGGTTTGCATGGATTTCATAACAAGGTTACCAAAGTCTGAAGGAAAGAGTGTCATCATGGTGATTGTTGATAGACTCACCAAATACGCACCCTTTTGTGCACTCTCTCATCCCTTCAAAGCCAGTACAATTGCCACCGCATTCATGGAGACAATTCAAAAGCTACATGGCAGCCCAAAGATTATTGTAAGTGATAGAGATTTCATATTCACTGGACATTTTTGGACAAAATTATTTTCTTGTTTGGGTACTCAGTTGGCTCATAGATCATAATATCATCCTCAATATGATGGAAAAATCAAGATAGTGAACAAATGTCTGGAATGATACCTTTGTTTCTCTGTCTCTAATAAACAAACACAATGGTTCAAATGGTTACCCTTGGCAGAATGGTGGTATAACACTTCCTTTCATACTGCAACAAAAATGACACCATTTATGGAACTCTATGGATACCACCCTACTCCCATCAATTCTTATCTAAGAGAAAAATCTAAGGTTCAAGCAGTGGAAGATCACATCGAGCATCAACAACAAGTTCTCCAAATCTTAAAGGATAACCTAACCATGGCACAAAATCGCATGAAACAACAAGCAGATCAACATCCTAGTGAAAGAAGTTTTGAAGTAAGGGATTGGGTACTTTTAAGACTACAACCATACAAACAAATGTCCCTCAAGCAATCTAAGAAGGATAATAAATTATCACCAAAGTACTATGGCCCTTATAAGGTGTTGCAAAAGATTGGTACTATGGCATACAAATTGGAGTTGCCTGCATCTTCACGAGTACACCCAGTTTTCCATGTTTCATGCTTAAAGAAGATTGTAGGTGACAATATCCCAGTTCAAACTATATTTCTAGCACTTAACAAGGAAGGAAAAATCATATTGCAGCCTGAATCCATCATTGACACAAGAATTTGCTAGCTGAGGATAGATCCATTTCAGATTATCTCGTTAAATGGAGGAAACTATCGGCTGAAGATTCCACTTGGGAAGATGAGTATTTTATACAGAAGAATCCAAAGTTACTCAAGCGTTGTGGACAACACTTGTCTCAAGAAGAGGGGCATGTTAAGCCCTAAATAGTGGCTCATTACCCCTTAATTGGGGCATATTACATTAGTAATGTTATTTTATTTATGTCATATTTAGTCCATTAGTTGTAATTGTACCTCCTAGTCTCCTATATATACCAAGGAGACATTTACATTTGGAATCATCTTGTATTTGGACATTTATGTGGGGTATAAGGAGGTTTCCCCCTCGAAGAGGCTTATTACCTGAAATTCTCTCTTTTTCAAGACGTTGAGTACTTATTCTGAGGTTTTTCTATGCTATATTGATATTTGGTTGTTAACACTCACACGTAGGGAAAACACTTTGTGTGTAAACAAACAGAAACACCAGGCATCTAGCGGATTTTGGGTGGGAAGAGGCCAGTAACCGCAGAGAGGCACTAGATCAACATGCAGGGCAATTTTTCCAAATCTGGGTTTAACTTCAACGAGGATGAAGAGGCAATGATTAAAAGTAAAATTAGAGGGGAATAATCTCTAATGTTGAGTGAAGGCAAACGTCGGGGTAAAACAAATTTTTATGAGGAAATAAGTGCTAGGTAAAATGATCAGATTTACGGTGTAAAAACGAAATTGGAGGTTAAACGAAAAGGGTTGAGTTCCTTTTCATGCAACTTGGAACCAATAGAATTGGAAGAACCAGGAAACCACAAGGACCAAGTGGGGAAGGGGTGAATGATCTCAAAGATCTTAAAACCAAAAATGCAGAAGGAAGATCACATCACTCAGTGGAAGTTGGGGCCAACGAAGAAGATTATTTTGCATTGCTATGATAAATTCTCTTAGGGAAATTGCTGAGGAAAGGAAAATATCTGACCATTAAAACATTGAGTGTAAGGTGAACTCGTCGAGCCTTTAAGGAAAAAAATTGTTGAGGAAAATTGAAATTTTGAGCATTAAAAAAGCTCTAATCTGGGCAAAAATCAAGGAATGGAATTCAAGTAGAATTTCGTTGAAGAACACAATCAAATTTGTTGAGGAAAACAATAAAAATTTGTTGAGGTAAACATGCAACATTCATTGGGTAAAGAAGGTGGAACTTTTGAACATTCAGTTTTTAGCGCAAGGAAAAACACTGAGGGTAGCGTAGTACCCAAATGTAATTACTGTGAAAAATGTTTTTTTGTCAGGAGAAATGCCAAGGATAATGGCATTGCGTTTAGATTAATCAACAGGATCAAGGTATTGGGGGGAATTCGAATTGGAATTGCAAGCAACGATAATCCACAAAGTCCAAAATTTAATATATAAAGGAAAAGTATCAGAGTGGAATCAGAGGAGCTTCAGTAAGGTAGCGAGTGTATACAAGCATTCATAACCATAAATCCTTCATAAATAAACTCAACAATTTTTATTTCATGGAACAGAACAATCTCAATTGAATTTACCAACTACTGTGCCAAAAACACATTACAATATTCATCATTATCGATATTCATATACAGGAAAATGTTAACTAATTTCCAAGAAACATTTACACATGCGTACCGTAAGAGAAGGCAAAAATATGAAGTCATTGTCCCGCACTTGTGCTCCGTCCAGCTCCTGCTTGCTAACCGTTAAGACCTCACCGGTACTTCCCAGCCAATGCTAGGGGTACTCTTCTTCCCCCTGATCCCCCCGAGCTGCAAAGAGGCCACACACACAAACTAGAGAAGGCTAGCTCCCAGATTGCCTCGCAAGGTCGAGCTACCACTCTCTATTCGAGTTGGGCATCCCAACTCCCATAAGAAAAATCAGTCAAAAAAAATATCAGCAACATAACCTTATGCCTACGAGTCGTGATCCATTATCCTCCTCCACCATTTCTTTAAAAGATTTTTCTTAGTGAATTGTTTCCAAACACACACTAAATTCTTTTTATTAATTTATTATTAGGAAAATTCTTCCCCTTACACTTGTCACATGTCCCTTAGTTGCACCAAAAATTCATTTAATTAATTAATTTAAATTGCCAATTTCCTTCACCCACCTAAAAGGGTTCCTAGAAACTCTCCTCGATGTCTCTTTATTCCCTCACATTCCATTAATGACTGACATCTTTCTTAAAGCTTAGTTGAATTCGGAATTGGAAATTTCTCTAGACTAGATTCCCTTCTATGTTCCACATTCCTTTTGCAATTAATTTCCCCTTTTTGTCTAAGTTCGAAATTAGCAAGTTTTGCACAAAAACAACAATTAATCTTTTAAATGATTTAATCCTCCATTTAATTCTAAATTTGACTTTTCCCCCTTTTAATTCCAATTTGACTTTTCCCCCTTTTATTAATTTTTGTTAATTAAATTTTTGTCTTCATATCCTACTTAGACCTAGACTTTAATTTCAACTAGGCTAGAAAATTTTTAAGGGAAAAGTTATAATTAAAATAATTTACTAATGCATAATTATTTTAAGGTTGGCCATGTCAAGGTAAGATATTGTTTTCTAGGTACCTAGGTTCATTGACTCACTTGTGTTTAAAAACCATGACATGCCCTTCAAGATGCACTACGTGCTCCAAGGGCGCCACTCGCCCTCAATCCAATTTCATTTATGCAACGTACCCTTCAAGACACACTACGTGCTCCAAGGGTGTCACTCACCTTCATTCTAGTTTCATTTATGTGACATGCCCTTCAAGAAGCACTACGTTCTCCAAGGGTTCCACTCGCCTTTTGACTGATTTTGGTAGACGTCTAGACCTTGGAGTCAACACTTCATCAAGAGACCTTATGGGAGACTATGGGCCTCTAAGGAATAAGGACCCTGCATCATTGCGCTCCTCTTAGAATATTCATGAGAGACTGTCTCAGTCGTCCCTCACGGCATCGTGGATCTCTCAAACTAGGTAATCGTTAACCTACAGTTCGAGCCACGATGGGAGTGCTAGTAGGTTGTGGCAGGGTTGCTACCACACCTCTCCCTCAATATCTTTGGTTTTCGTACATGACCCCTTTACTCCAAATGTGAGTCTGATTAGCAAGCTATCGTTAGCCTGCATCCATCAATGAAACATGTCAGCAATAAAAAATTAACATCATAATTTACCAGTCATATGTCACATATGCAATAAAAAAAACATTCAAACCATAAACAATCCACTCCTCAACTCGATCCAGAGTCCAAGGAGGTCCATCGATGTTATCGACATCCTCAATCGGTCTAGAGTCCTTCACACTTAGGAGAAACCAGTCAATAGCACTTGTCGATAAAATATAATCAAATAACATATCATCATATCCACAACATCATCATAATCCATAAGAAAAATAGTCAATCATATAAGGAATCGTATCACTTTCACACAAGTGCCCTCAAAGAATAAGTCCAAGAAGGTGTGCGCAAGAGCAAGATGTTACATTTGGTCACCATACTTTTAGTTCGATATCCAAAATTTTAAGTCATAGTATCGTTGTAAATTTAGTTTACAACTCCTTTACTTAGAGTTGTGAAGGACAGATTTCAATCTTTTGCTTTAAGAGAAGTTAGGAAATGTACAGTCACTATTATTGTTGCATTCTGAATTCAGAAAATTGTTGGGTCATTGATAAAGTTTGTGATTTCGAATGGTTATCATTGCAATTGATCTTGTAAAACTTTATTTGCAAAATCATGTATTGCATTACATTAATATCTCTATGTAGTTGCTTAAACATTTTTCATTTAAACTTGTTGGGTCGCTACGCAAATGATATGTGAATTGTGATTGACTCTCGGGAGGTTCGCCGTAAAATTTTGTATGGAGATGTGAAATCTCAATTGGTTGGGACGCTATCAAATTAATGGAAAGTTCGAATTTTAGAATTCAATATCTGTAAATTTAATTGTAACTTTTTAACCTCCCTAAATTCCTTGGAATCGACTAAATTAATAACTTTGAACTCTTCATGTTGGGTTAAATCCATGCTCATTAAGTTTGATTGACGTTATCAAATGCACAGTTTGTGAATATGATTTGTATGATCTAGTTATTAATAACCTTTTTATTATTGGATATTTTAGTTCTATGAATTGATAACTAGAGTATTGAGGGGTAGATCAGATTCGAAATGCCAATCTGATATTTACAAATTCATGACCTCCCTTTGCAAGTTAAATTAACACTGATGTTGTAGTTGTCAGGCCTCATTAAGGCATGTAACACATAGCCAATGATGACTCTCGTGGAAATCTCTGAAACTACATAAATCGTTAACGATCTTCCTAGTGATTAAATATATTCTTTATATCATAAAGAAACTAAGTTTTATGATGTTAAGAATTGTTGATAGAGTCGTGAATAATAAGTGAACGTACCCGTTGATTTATGATATCTTGTTAGACAACTTTGTTATCTTGAGGTGATATGTTTGATTTATCAGTATCTTGATGTTGTAATTGATTCTTGTTGTGCCATTATGTAGATGATAATAGAACAGGTAAATATTGAAGTGTGTTATGTTTCATATCACTTGTTCCAACTGTTGATGTTTCAAAAAATATTTACTACTGTACTCACTTGCATTGATGTCGTAACGGAGGGGTGTTACATATGGTATCAGAACATGTACAACCCTACGACATTGGACCGCTATGCATTCCATTGTTTTAAATAAATGATTAAAAGATGTATCCCTAATTAATTGTGAAATTTTCCCATGGGGTAATCATGGTTAGAGGACGCAGGGGTAGTAGAAGATGTGGTGTTGGAGGAAGAGATGTGACACCTCTGATAGTATCCGTGCCAGAGGGATCTAACCCTCAAGGAGATGAGAAAACTACTGAGTAGGAGAAGGTTGCTACAGGAGATGTGGTAGGTATGATGAGATCCTTCCAGAGGATATTAGAGACGTTGATCAATCACCTAGATTGAGATGAGTGCAGAGAATCTATGCCCAATGAGGGTTCACAGTGTGCACCAAATGGTAGTATTAGTATACACCGAGAACTCAAGAAGGTGAAGTTTCTCGAGTTCTTTGGTGCCATAGATGGATTAGTTGTCGAGGCATGGTTGGAGAACATGGAGATGTACTTCGTTATTTGTGATTACACCTCCAACATGAAAGTCTTCATGGAGGTTTTTCCACTGAAGGGGAGTGCTCTACTTTGGTGGAAGACACTCCTATCGTAACTAAACATGGTCGTTGAAGATGTTTCATGGGAGTTTTTCGAGTAACAGTTTCGGGAGAGGTATTTGTCTGAGGAATTCATTGAGCGCCATCTTAATGAGTTCAATGCCTTACGACAGGGTGGTTGTATGGTGTCGAAGTATGAGGCTAGGCTCATGAAACTACTTAGGTATGCTCCACATCTGAACACGGAGAAGTTAAAGGTCAACAAGTTTTTCTTCAGCCTTAACTTCAACATTCGTGTGAAGGTGATTATATTAATTCCTTAGACGTTGCACGACGCAGTTAAGAAGGCCCTTATAGCCGAGGAAGAACTGAACAATGGGGGTCAGGGAAGGACTCCTTCTAGATCGACTGAAGATATGACATCAGGAGTGCAACATCATCAGACACTAGCCAAACAGACTATTGGGCATTGATATATGCCCAGAAGACCTATGTTCTCGACATCGCGATGATAGAATCCTCAACAAAGGACTCCTTATAGAGGACCACAACAACAGTAGCAACATTGTCCGCAACTACAGTAGAATTTTAGAAATGTTCAACAGAACAGACAAGGATCACAAAATGCTAGGCCAACACCTTCTACTTTGGGGACCAGAAGCACTGGACCGAAGACTGGATGTTGGACATGTGAGGAGCCACATTACCAGTGAGACTATCTGATTGAAAATTCAAAGACGGTCGAATCATCAGGATCCACTACAGTTGGAAATTTGGTCAAGGCCCATAGGATACATGCAGTGTTGAATAACCTCCAGGTTAAACACCAGTCCACTTTTCTCAAGACTTCAGGTACTATCACCAACCAAACTTTTATTATTTTGATAGATCTAAGTGCTACAGAGAGCTTTATCTCTAGTGCAGTGCTAAATAGAATTAAGGTAAATGAAGTTGAGCAGGACAAATTCAGATACGTAGAAATGGCATCAGGTGCCAAACATAAAGTTGGAGGAAAGGTTACCGGTTGTAGCATTAACTTGGGAGATTTTGTAACGAAGTTAAATATTTATGTCATGATCTTAGGATATTATGACATAGTCATAGGAATGGAATGATTTGAATCGCATGATGTGATACTGAACTGCAAGATGAAACGGTTAAGTTTGTCGAATGATTTGGGACAAAGTCGAGTGATTGTAGGAAGAAACCACGGAGTTTCCTTGAGGCTTATTTCTTCCCTACATCTACAGAAGAGTGTGCGCAAGGGATGCAAGCTATATGCCATCCTAGCACTTAATGAAAAGAGCGAGACAAAAGGATTGGAAAACTTTTCAGTAGTATCATAGTTTACAGATGTATTTCCAGAGGAACTACCAGGTTTTCCACCAGAAAGAGAACTAGAGTTTACCATACATTTGAAACCTGGAACAAAACTGATTGTGAGAACTCCATATTGGATGTCGACTCCAAAATTGCAGGAGTTGAAAATTAAATTGAAGGAGCTGTTGGATTTAGAACTTATACGTCCGAGCGTATCACTGTGGGGTGCACCAGTAATTTTTGTTAGAAAGAAGGATGGTTTGTGGAGACTTTTTATTGACTATTGTCAATTAAACAAAGATACGATCAAGAACCAGTATATGTTTCCAAGAATAGATGATTTGTTTGATCAGATGAAAGGAACAATGGTGTTTTCAAAGATTGAATTGAGATTGGGATATCATCAATTACGGATTAAGGAGGAAGATATCCCTAAGACCACATTTAAGACGATATTTAGACACTATGATTTTATTGTTTTAGCGTTTGGACTGACAAACGCCCCAGTGGTATTCATGATTTTGATGAATGGGGTGTTCTTTGAATACTTGGAAAAGTTTGTTCAAGTATTTATTAATGACATACTAGTTTATTCTCGGACAAAGGAAGAGCATGACGAACACTTGATATTAGTTCTTCAGTGTCTTAGAGAAAACAAATTATACAGGAAGCTATTGAAATGTTATTTTGACCAATCAAAGATTCATTATTTGGGACATATCTAATCTTGAGAAGGTATCGTTGTGGATCCAGCGAAAGTAGAGGCTATTATGGAATGTCCAACACCGACAAACATACAATAAGTATGTATCTTTATGGGTTTAGCAGGATATTACAGACGATCCATTGAGGGTTTTTCAAAGATAACAAATCCAATCACAAAACTGCAGAAGAAAAACATGAAGTTTGTTTTGACAGAGAAATGCACGGAAGCATTTCAAAGGGTCAAAGAGTTGTTGACGACAACATTGATATTAAAGGTCCCCGACATAGAAAAATAATTCTTAGTATGCACAGACGCATCCAAGGAAGGTTTAGGCGGAGTTTTGATGCAAGACAGTTGAGTGATCGCTTACATTTCAAGGAAATTGAGAAAGAATAAGGAAAACTATGCAACACATGAGTTGGAGTTATTAGAAATTCTATATTCCTTGAGAGTATGGAGACATTATTTAATTGAACGAAAATTTGAATTAAAGACAGATCATTGTGGACTGCAGCATATATTTATGCAAAGTGACTTCAACGCGTGACAGAGGTGTTGGTCGGAATTACTTCGTGAATACGACTTTGAGATTACTTACATTAAAGGAACGATAAATAGAGTAGAAGATGCGTTGAGTCAGAGACCACACATATTCACATAAAATTTAAAGGTTGGATAAAATACACATGTGTGCATGAAATTAATAAAATGGATTTTTTAAAATAGAAGAATTAATAATATGAGAAAATAGGAGTACACATGGAATAGAATCTTGAGTCAACCTATCACTAGTCTAACTAGAAGAAGACTGCTAATCCAACTCTAACTAAGATCTAGTTAGGGGACACTCATTAAACGAGAATTTGGGGAACAAAGGGACAACTAAGAGAGAAAATAGGAACACATTGTGGAATGTGAGGGAAATTGGCTTTTTAAATAAAATAAAAATGGTAATTACTTGTGCAAATTGGGGAGAGTGTGACAAGTGTGTAGGTGAATAATCCTAATTAAATTAATTAAAAAGATAATTATTTGTGCATTAGGACATGTGTCATTTGGGATTTTTCTATAAAACAAATGTGGTAGAAGGGAAAAGGATCTCACTTTTTCTTGGTAATTTTATGCTCCCAAAATTTCGCGGAGTGTGTTTTACTTGTGAGAGTTAAGATACCAAGCTTGTGGAAAGAGTGGAAGTTATTTCTTGCGAGGCAAGCCTTGGATCTATTGTTTGTTGGTTTCTTATGTGTATCCGCTTTGCGGCTCAAGGGGATAATGGGGAAGAAGAGTACCCCTAGCATTGGCTGGGAGGTATCGATGAAGTCTCTGTGATTAGCAAGTGGGAGTAAAGAAGGCGTGCCAGTCATCAAAGGGCATCCCCAAACTCTTCATCAACATCGGTTCTGGTATTTTTATTTCTATATTTGTATTTAAAATGTGATGTATTGTTGTTATTTATTCTACAATTCATATTCATAGAAACTTAATTGTTCCCTGTCACTTTTAAATTCAATATCAGAATTTATACTTTTCATTGAAGCCCAATTCAATTCGCAGCTTGATTGTAAAATTTGTAAGGTCGCTATAATTTTGAATGCGAGCCTGAGTTGAATCTCGTTAGTTACTGCTTAACTAATTCAAATTTTTTGGAGGATTATTATTTCAATTATCATTGTAAACTATTTACAAACCTGATTTTTATATATCTTAGTATGGTCATGTCGTTTGCAAACTCAAAACTGAAACTTGAACGCAAAGATATGGTTAGTCGTTGAGATTTAGTGACACTCTGGAAATAAATTTATGTCTGAACGTTGTCTATGCAATCGTATGGAAATCAAAATTTGATCTTCTTATGGAATTTTAAAGTTAATGGAAATTCTGGATTTTTATAAAAATAATAAACCGTTGGATCTCTGTAAACGTGTATGCAATTTCCGGAGGTTAAAAACTTCATAGTCGTTGAAGATGTAATAGGATTCAAAAATATTAAATTGTGAGGGTTGTTGCGCAACCAATTAGCATTGGAATATAGCACTGTTGAGTCAATGTTAGTTGCAATCTAATTTAGAACCGATATGGTCTTCATAAAAATTTAATTTCAATCCTAATTTTTGGAATTCATAAGGATGTTGAATAATCAATTCCATTGTCAGAGCAAGAATATTGCTTTGGTCGATGTACTTTTATTCTGAGATCCAGAATTTTAAGTTGTAGGATCGTTGTAAGTTTAGTTTACAACTCCTTTACTTAGAGTTGTGAAGGATCACTTTCAATCTTTTTCTTTAAGAGAAGTTAGGAAATGTACAGTCACTATTATTGTGGCATTCTGAATTGAGAAAATCATTGGGTCATTGACGAAGTTTGCGATTTCGAATGGTTATCATTGCATTTGATCTTGTAAAAATGTATTTGCAAAATCCTGTGTTGCATTACATTAAGATCTCTGTGTAGTTGGTTAAAAAATTGGCATTTAAACTTGTTGGGTCACTGCGCAAACTCTTCATGTTGGATTAAATCCATTCTCATTAAGTTCGACTGGCGTTATCAAACGTACAGCTTGTGAATATGCTTTGTATGATCTAGTTATTAATAGCCTTTGTTATTATTGGATATTGTAGTTCTATGAATCGATAACTGGAGTATCGAGGGGTAGATCAGATTCAAAATGCCAATTTGATAGTTACAAATTCATGACCTCCCTCTGCGAGTTAATTTAAAACTATTGTTGTAGTTGTCAGGCCTCATTAAGGCATGTAATGCACAACCAAGGATGAAGCTCATGGCAATATACGAAACTACATAAACTGTTAACGACCTTCCTAGTGATTAAATATATTCCTTATATAATAAATAAACTAAGTTTTATGATGTTAAGAATTGTTGATAGAATTGTGAATAATAAGTGAACGTACCCACAGATTTATGATATCTTCTTATTGAAATTTTAATTATTACTTAATCTACGAAAATTTCCTTCATTAAGTTATGCTCAATATAATGGAATTATGAGAATAATTATATGTACAAGGTGCATGATTGTTAAAATAGAAATTCTATTAGTATTTATTACTTGAGATTTCCTTATGATCTTAATATTGTTATATTGAAATTGCTTTGTTTCTTTATATGTGCATATTCTTTTGAAATTGTTAATACTAGCATGTAGTGGAAAGAAATAAATGAGATTTACAAATTTTGAAATAGAAGTATATTATGTATACTTATATATAATTAGTGGATTCTTTAGGGTTACTACTAAATGAATTGAAGAAAAGAAACTTACATCAATTCAAACAAATGTTGAAGTATTTCAAAGATTGTATTTGAACTAGTAATGAATTATTGAATGGTATGCAAATGGTTTAGGAAAAGAATTATAATATAACTTGTTTTAAGTTAGTGAGAGAAGTTCTAGTTTTACGTATATGTATGGTTTCTTGTCTTTTATTATGGAAGTTCTTGTTGTTATAACTGGAATACATTTGCGATCATTGAGGAATCCTGAGTAGATAGCATAATTGTTCAACTTCTTTAGAATTGTGTAAATTATATTTATTGAATTGATCTCTCATGGATGTAATAGAGGTTGAATTTTGTTAACGATTCAATTTGGATTTTGACTAGTTGTTATGGGAGTAGATATCTCCATGTTCCTCAGAATAGTCGTTAGTCCTAAGACCTTAAATGGTCAAAATCAATTGGATGAATCTTGGACTTGAGCATTGATTATGTGTCTTGGAGGTCGTAACCTTGTAGGGTAGGCTGGGTGGATAGACAACTTGGTTATATTGAGGTGATATGTTTGATTTATCAATATATTGATGTTGTAAGATTATTTCTATGCCATGATGTATATGAGAATAGAACGGGTAAATATTGAAGTGTGTTATGTTGTATATCACTTGTTCCAACTGTTGATGTTTCAAAAAAAATTACTATTATACTCACTTACATTGACATCGTAACGGAGGGGTGTTACACCCACGGCTAAGTCACAGTGCCTAGGGCTTGGTCATGGGAGGTAAGCCCCACAACCAAGCCCTGGGCATGCTTAGGGATTGGTCGTAGGGCTAGATGGGTTGGGGAAATGCCTGACATCACCCCCAACCCCCATGAAAAATCCCTGAGAACACCGGGGGATTGGCTGCGAGGATTGGGGCGATGTCGGGATTGGTCATAGGGCCGGTCGGACTAGGGTGACTCCTGACATCTCCCCAACCCCTGTGGTCAAGCCTTGGGTGCGCTCGGGGCTTGGCCACGAGGCTGCCCCCTCACGAATAAACCCTGGGCATGCGCTTGGGGTTTGGTTGTGGGGGCCAAGCCCCCTATGGCCACGTTGGTCATGACTTGGCCATCGGGGGGCTGGCGCGATGTCAGGTATTGTCCTGATTTCCCCCGTAGGAAAAATCACGGTCTTGCGTGGGAGGGGAATTCTTCCCAATAGCCACCATGGGCCAAAACTATAAAATTTTCAGTAAAAAACAATAAAAAAGGAAAAAAATTCTAAAAGCTATACCTAAATTTTCCTTTTTTTTCTTATTTTTTTCGACAAATCGTAAGAATTTTGTTAAAATTTCTTTGAAAAGGGTCTCATTTTTTTTAAAAAGTTGTGATTTTTTTAGAAAAAATTAGAAAACATCTAAACAAATTTAGGGTTTTTATAATTTTCGCATGAAAAAATCTTATGTGATTCAAAGACGATATTATAAATGTTTTTTTGGTAAATGGTAAGAATTTAAAAAATAACTAACCTTTGATATATCTACAAATAATATCGGTAACGAACGGTGGGAATGGCCTGAGCTAGGGAATCTGGAACCCTAGCCGCACGCACAGGCAGCCTTGGCCCTCTCGGCGACCAGGCTTAGCTTGGCCGACACCTCCATCCCCTGCTCCAGGTCACTCGCTGACAGCAATGCTTCCCCGGATCAGAACGGCCCCCGTTTTGAAGGTTTGAAGGTCGCAACCCCTTTTTCAGCGGCCCTGGTGCATACAAAGCCGCGACTCGGCATCCTCAGAGGGCGTGAGGACGCGATCTAGTTCGGGCTCTCTGCAACGTTTAGGGTATCCCCAACCATGGACGCTGGTGGGGGCGCCAACCCTAACCCTCCCCCATTACCAGAACTGGAAGCATTCAGGAAGATGGTCGCTGCAGCCTCCAAGAGACAGTCGTCAGCAGTGCAGCAGAAATTCGTGAAGAAACTGGACAGCATTCCCAGTGTTGAATTGCCTTTGGAAGAAACTTGCAGAACGACAGTCAACTTAGCAAACAGGGGACTTATTGGGCAATTTACCGGCCTCTGGCCCTCCCCCAAATCCGTAGACGCATGGGTGCAGAGGAACTGGAATCCGCTCATAACAGAAGGAATAAAGAGCCACTTCGTAGGGAAAGGATATTTTGTATTCGTCTTTGACAATCCTGAAGACAAAAATCTCATCTTCAGAAATGGGTCGTATTTCATGGGGCCTCAGGGGTTATACCTGAACAAATGGACCCCGGACTTCGACCCATCCCAGGATGTGCCCTCGATCGTCCCAGTGTGGGTCCATTTACCTCACCTCCCCTTACACTGCTGGAACCAAAAATCTTTGCTTGCAATCGGGAACACGCTCGGAAGGTATATAGACCAAGCAGTAAGAAAATATCAGTACTCATGCGCACGGATCTGCGTGGAGGTTGACCTGGAAGTGGGATTACCGGAGGCAATTAAGATTATGGCCGTAGACTGGACGCACATTCAGGAGCTTGACTATGAGTAGCTGCCCTTCAAATGCCGGCACTGCCACGGCTACGGTCACTTCGCAAGGCACTGCAAGAAAAAGAATGCGGAAGAAAGTGAAAATGAGAAAGCAAATCAGTGGACTGCAGTACAGAAAACAGGGACAGCAAAATCCAGATCCAAA
>ML785339.1:1302580-1313700 GCA_009831015.1 Picea engelmannii
TCCCCACCAACATTTCAGTAGTGGATCTATTCACTGGTTGGAAGGATAGTTACCCTTCGCTCTCCCCGAAAACACTATGGGCCAGAATCTGGATCTCCGTCCCCAAGTATGTTTGCTGGAAGCTATGGCTAGCAAGAAATGAGAAAATCTTCAACAACGTAGAATGGACCCCCCAAATGGTAGCAGCGAAAGAAAAAGGCCTTCTGCTAGAATCCCTGAGCTCCCAAAATCTCAAAACCGATTCCTCGATTCTGCAGGAAGAAAAGGAGTGGCTTGGCTCCTCCGTGCTGAATCTCCGAACCCATAGCGTGGAAAAACCCCAATTTGAAACAGAATGGAGGTTAAGGGACATCCATGACATATTTCAGAGTTGGTGGCAAAAACAAGGCAAAACTTCAGCCTTTTTTTACGGTGCCTCCAAAGGAAACCCCGGGACAGCGGGAGCAGGAGGAATCATTTATTCCAGCAATGGGGAGAAATTAGCAACCTTTTGTTGGGGTCTTGGACAGTGAACCAGTAATCAAGCAGAAATTCTGAGTTTGATCAAAGTTTGTCAGATAGTAAGAGAAAGAGAACACCGGGAGCTACAAGCATTTGGAGACTCTGAGATCTTGATCAAAATAATACACTCAAGAGGACAGTTTAAATATGTTGGGCTAAATAAGAATCTGCAAAGGTTAAGAAACATTCTAAAAGATTTCACCTCCTTCAAGTGCTACCATATTCTCAGAGATTCAAATAAAGAAGCAGACAAACTAGCCAACGAAGGCTGCCTTTTGCCCCAATGAGAACTCAGCGTAAATGGTGGGGACCCAGTTAAAAAATGTATTCCTTGAACAGGACAACAGTTTGCAAAAGAATGTAGAAGGCAGCAAACGCTTGAGAAAGAGAGGTGGAACAGAAGCTGAAACACAGTGCTGAAACACAAATGCTGGAACACAGATGCTGGAACACAGATGCTGGGACACAGAAGCTGAAACACAGTGCTGAAAGTGATGGATCTTATGCTGAAACACGGTGTGCAGCAGCTGAAATTAAGTGTTGTTACATATGTTGAAACACAGTGCTGGAACAGTTGCTGAAACACAGTTTGTTACATATGCTGAAACACGGTTTTGTCACATATGCTGAAACACAGTTTTGTTAAATATGTTGAAACACAGTGTTGGAACAGATGTTGAAACTCAGTGTTGGAAATTATGCTGAAACAGCGATGGATCTTATGCTGAAACAGTGATGCATCACAATTTGTAACTGAATTTGTGGCTCTGCCACCCCTCTAATAAAAACTATAACCGTTTTTGTTAAAAAAAAAAAAAAAATTAACTAACCTCTGAAATGCTAGATTATCCTCAAATTTCTTCTCAATGTTTCTTCTTTGTAGCTTGCTCCAAATTATTTAACGAATACTACCCAATATTTTGCACAATGTAAAAAGACAAAACAAGATTGTGTATATATAACACAGATGATATAAATTATTGTTAGTATAACGAATGTGGGATAAATAAAAATGAAGAAGACTTTCTACATATATACCTAAAATTATATGGATCATCACTATGTTTAATGAATGTGGGATAAATAAACAAACATGAAAAATATTGTAATTAACAAGCAAATAACGAAATAAAAGACTGAAAGTTGTTTTATAATTTTGAAGGGAAAAAATAGGGGGGGGGGGGATTTTAGAGGGAAAATATCATTCTGCAAGTTATAAGATTGTCATTGGGAGGGTAATTATTTGTATCATTCTATGCTCTTAGTGAGAAGTGATGGCTTCATCAAATAAAGAATATTTTATTTATGAGGCATCAACAAATTGTTCGCATACCTCTTCTTTTGGGACTAGCAAATGCGATGGGATTGCTTGTAATGCAAATGAGGCGTTGTAAGCTAGTCAGAAGGTTGATCATGTGAAAGTAATGATATTCAGCATGTTCCTCAGGAAAGTCCTAAATTAGAGGAATTTGAAGGAACCGATGATAAAGAGGAGGAATATGATGGTGATCAATCTATTCATCAGTTTAACAATAATGAAAATAATCAAAATGTAGGTCGAAGTGGAAACTATGATCAACGTTTAAATGATTGGGATGATAATTTACCTCCAAATGAGGATTTTCAAGGTACCGATGAATATTTCCACGGCACCAATGAATATGATGAAGAATTTCCCTCAAGTGGAAATTTTAAAAGCAGTGAAAATGATTATGACAATGGTGGGCACTCTTTCCCAAGTGGGGAATTTAAAGGAAGCAATATTGGTGATGATGATTTTCCTCCAAGTGAGGATTTTCAAGGCACTAATGAAGATTTGCCTCCAAGTGAGGATTTCGAAGGCATGAATGAGGATGATAAAGAATTCCCCCCAAGTGGGGATTTTAAAAGTAGTGATGATTATTATGGCAATGGTGGACAATCTTTCCCGAGTGGGGAATTTAAAGGAAACAATGTTGGTGATGATGGTTGTCCTCCAAGTGAGGATTTTCAAGGTACTGATGAGGATGATGAATATTTTCCTCCAAGTGAGGATTTTCAAGACAGTAATGAGGATGATGAATAATTTCCCTCAAGTGGGGATTTTCAAATTAGTGGAGATAATTATGCCATGGGTGGACACTCTTTCCCAAGTGAAAAATTTAGAGGTAGAAATGTTGATGATGATGATTTTCCTCCAAGTGAGGATTTCAAGATAGTGATGAATATTTTCAAGGAACTAAGAAGGATGATGAAGAATTTCCCTCAAGTGGGGATTTTGAAAGAAGTGAAGATGATTATGTCAATGGTGGACACAATGTTGATGATGATTTTTGTCCAAATGAGGATTTTCAAGGTACTGATGAAAATGATGGAAATTTTTCTCCAAGTGAGGATCTTAATGTCATTGATAGTATTAAGGGTGATGATGATTTTCCTTGAAGTGAATATTTTCATCGAAGATCCAATGACATTGGTGAGGATGGTAATAATTTTTATAGTGATTTTGATATTCCTCTCATCAATGATATAATCAATGAAGATGATGATGGACCTAGGAATGATTATCCTATTCTCAATCATTCAACTGCAAAAAACCAAGTTGATCGACATTCTCTTGTTCAATCTCTTACGATGTTTTTTTTTATGTTCCTTCTAGTGAGGATGATGAAAAAGTGGAGACATTGCAAAGAAAAATTGTGTCTAGGAACAAGAATAGACCTTTTTATATCAATCCAAATCATTCTAGTTATACAAGGTCTAGGAAATAATTTCTCACTAAATCAATTTCCATAAGTGAATTGATTTCAAATGAATTTTTTCAAAAGAATTGTTTGAAAAGAATGAACTACATGTATGCCTTGAATAAAAGGAAGACATATTTGTCAATGAATAAGAGCATGAAAAATTCATATTTGATGGGGTGCATGATATCCACCAAGATAGAATATGACTATCGCATTGGGAATATTTTACTTTGCGGAAAGGCTTTCAAAAAAATTCACTCAATTGGTAATATTCGTCTATCAAGAATCCAAACAAGGTTGGAAAAAGATCCTTCATTTTATTCAAAGGTACATCATGGATGAGAGAGTGGGCCATGAACAAACACTAGATTGTCATGGATGTGTGACTTATTTTCCAAACATGGAGAGTGTATGTCAGATAGAGACACAATACATATTCCAGACAATTTCTCGAGGAGGAAAATATACAACTTGTACAAAGGATATGTTGAAGGTGTTGAAGGAAATGGTAATTTTATTACATATGCATATTTTACAAGAATATGGAAGAAACAATTCAACAATGTACATGTATTCCTAAGAAGTCAAGGATGGCAGTATATGTGCTACTCTTAAATCAACAAGAGATAAATCTGAAGGGGTAGAAAGAGGTATGTATTTTTTTATTTTTTTTTAATTGGATAGTTATCAATTGTGAAAACATATGATCGATATTTTTGTTTTATGTCATGTGCAGATTCCATAGTCAAAGCACTTCAAGAACATCGAAATCAACAATCAAGTGAAAGGAAAAAGTTGTACAAACATCGGAAGAAGTGTTACGATGCTCAAAAAAAATATTTAGGTATGATAATTGATGGAATGGACCAGAAGAAAACACTTCTACCACATTTTATGCGTACACCAAAAAATTTACAAAAAGATAATTTCATTCAGTTTCACTTGGTTGGTTGTATGGTTTTCAATGGAAAAATGTGTCCAAGGGTTTAATTCACATCTCCAAATATTAATAATGATGCAAATATTACCATCACCATAATTCGTCATATGTTCACTCATTGGTCTGGAAATATTTCTCAAGTTATCTATCTACAGTTGGACAACACTAGTCGTGAAAATAAAAATCAAATTGTGTTTGGATATCTAAGCATGATTGTTGAACTAGGAATTTTTCAAAAGGTGAAAGTTGGTTTCCTTCTTGTTGGACACACTCATGATCATATTGATCAAATGTTCAGTAATTTTTCAGTAACATTGAAGAGGAAAAATGTTGGAATGTTACCATCATTGATTGAATGTATTAAGAAATCATACATTCCAAAGCCTGTTTTTCACATATTAGAAGAAATTGTTTACATGCAAAGATTTATTCAGGGATCACATCGTGAAGAAAAATGTATTGAGAAGCTTAATGACATTAGCTTCCAACATCATTTTTTTTTCAAAAAATTTGATGGGAAAACACTTATATGGGGAAAGCAGTATTCAACTACTACAAAATGGGGGCCTTCCTCAGGTTTAGAATTTTTTAAGTTCATTCCAAATCGTCCAATATTTGCATCAAAATTATTGTTTTTACAATCAATTGTTGAAATCCATAATGCATGGAGGTGTAATAGAGATGTAGATTATTCTAAATGCCTGGAAGAAATAAAAAAGTCCATTATAGATACATATGAGTACTTTAATTTTGTTTATTTTGTTTGGTGGGAGTATTTTTTCAATAGTCAAAGTGACATAATTTCAAGCTCAACAAATGAAGATACATTTTTAAGACTTGATTTGATTAGCCATAAAATATGCCAAATGAATCCAAAGAAAGAAACATTTTTGAACAACAAGAATCTCAAGGTGTTATTGAGTTTACAAAAGAAAAGGAAATATAAATGTATATTGGTTCATTAAGGTCACGTTCACAATGTGAAGCCATGGAAGACATTTATAGGGGCTTAGTACAAGATATTAAGGAGGGTAACATGATTGCAGTCTTTGCGATTGAATATCCACATGGTTATCCATTCTAGATTGCAAAGGTTATAAGGATTGAAAAATAAAATGAAGATGTTATTGCAATTGAAGCACATTGGTATGCAACAGGTACACACCCATTCAATGGTGTGTACAAGATAGAGATAGTGGTTGAGAAACATGTCAATCGAAAGAGAAAAAAAAAGGGCAAAAATACAACTCATAGTCACACTAACCACTTAAAATTAGATTATGTTGGCATACTTGTTTATGACTTCAATTTTAAAAAGAGAGGAACTCTTCACTTCAAGACAACAAATATTATCAAGAGGTTTCTTCCACAAGAAAGAAATGTAAGGTGGGAGTCTGTTGAACCTAGTTGTAGATCTAAAATGATTTTGGCATATGAAATGTTGGGCATGCATGTAGACTCAGATGGTGCATTTATCGACAATAGAGAAGAGTATGGATCATCTACATATTCATCCAATCATTCATATGAAGACAATGTAGACTCTGATGGTATTTCAAAATCCATGAGTTAATATGAATAAGTGTATGAAACATTTTATCTATTTTTTATCCATATGATGTTTGTATGGTAACTAGAAATGAGCATTGAACTTACATATGATCTTACATGAAGTTATGAATCATTTTGATGTTTTATGAATTATAGGTTTTGATTATGGAGAATATAATAAAATTTCTTAGCTCATATGTTTTTAATATGGACAATATAACAATACTTTTAAGAAATAATTTATGTTTCGTTCAATGTAACTTGTATTTACTTTTTTTATTAAAATTAAAAAAATATTAATAAGTCATGTTGAATTGTTAAAGTATAGTGTGATATTTTCATAGAATTATGTATTACCTTGTGCTTAGAGTGAAAAACTAAGATTTAAAAGGTAAGCATGTAAGGGTTGATTTTATGATTTTGTTTACAATAATGATGATATTTTTTACCATTTTATCAAAATATGTCATTTTAATACGCCAATTTTAGAATGGGCACTACCGGTAGCATTACTTTTCAATTTGATGGTTGATTTTGAGGTTTTGGTTTTAATGGTACCAACTACTAAAAATACGAATTCAAATTATCTAAAATTTTAACGTTTAAAAAAAAAATTATGTATCATTTTTTTATTCAGGTGTTGATTTTAAGATTTTTTTGAGCTATTGTCTGAGTTTTGAAGGCCATGTTTGAAAAATGTTGTAATTTTGACTCCGTTTGAAAAAGTGGTGCTACCGGTAGCACCACTTTTTTATTTCAGGGTTGATTTTCATGTTTTTTATGCAAAAATATGGGTTTTTGGGGCCAGATTTCTCGTTTTGAGGTCGCAACTCTTGTTAAGTCAGTAACTTTGTTATATACACCTTGTTGCATCATGATTTTATTTTTTCAATAGTTTAGAAGAATTTAATAGGCTTTTTAGACCTCTTTTTACCATCTTGTAGTAGTTCCTGTAGAATCTGTACAATTCATATAGAAATTGCACTGTTCTTGTAGAAATTCCCATAGTTCTTGTAGGACAATTTAGATTGAATTTTCTTGTACTTATTGCATTAATTTTATGATGGTAACAATTGTTAATTTTTTTTAACAGAAACAAATGTTTTTAAATTAGAAAGGGCCTGGAATTATCCAAAAAAGGCCAAAAATATAGTAGTATACAGAGAATGTATAAAACAAAATTGATGATTCTAGCCCTATCCCTGCCTATAAGTTATGTTCTAATCTATTACTGATTATACAAAAATTCCATGGGAATATGGCAACGAAAATGTTAACAATTGTTATTAAGATGACAACAAGTTATGATATTGTATCAAGGTTTAGGAATCAATTTCCGTGCAATTAGGTTAATATTCATTTTCTGCAATTAGATTAGTTTATTTTCTAGCCAGGTGTGAATTTTCAATTATGCAACTAGATTAATCTTATTTTATGTAGATTGGTCGATTTCCCTTTTCATCTTGGTGTGACTTTCATTCATGCAACTAGATTAGGTTTCATTTATGTAAGAAATTATGTTTTCCTTCAACAAGCTGCAATCCATATTTATGCTCATATGAATTATCTCCCTTGATCAAAATTAGACCTAGAATGTTCTCAATCAAAACTATCAGGTAGATGTTAGTGCATTTTGCATATACTTTGCACATCACCTCTAAATATGTTATGAGACCTATATTGATAAGTATCAAGCTAAGGTTGTGGTAACATTATTGTTGCTATTCCAAGGCTCATCACAATGCATTAGGATTATGTGCACACTGAGGAATATTTAACTTATAGGCACACCACTTAAAACGCCTCTGCAAAAACCTCCAGTCGTATGCCTCTACTAGCAACATCCACTATAAATAGAGAAGGGATAAGTTTTCCGAGGAGATTCCATAAAACGATCCACTACAAGGTGTTCTCCTTATAGTGAAATTATCAGAACTTTTGATTTGGATCTATGATTGAGGTGATTGAAAATCCATTGGAAAGAGGAAACATAAGAGAACATATTATGAAAAAGATAGTAACAATTTTGGATCATTATTTATAATATATTAAAGTTGTAAGTTTATAAATTTGGTTGGATCCCAAGAAAGAACTAATTGAAATACCTAATGGATATGGAGATGGAATTGATCATGGGGAATGGTTGAAGATGGAAAAGGAAAATTATAAAACTTGTTGTTTTGCAATTTTTTATTTTGATGCCGAATCGTCCAAGTGGTGGAAAATTCTTTATGAAGATACACGATGAAACACCACATGGAAAGTATTTGAAGAATTATTCTAAAAAAATGGATAAAGGACTCAAAAATGGATGCAACGAAGAAAACAAAAGATGAATTGAAAGAAGAAAAATATTAACTGAAGAACAAGGGTGGTGATTTATCTAAGATATAATTCCTTCATGATGCACTCATTAAGGAGTTTCATAAATTGAAGCAAGAAAAGATTAGCAAAGGAAAGTGGGAAAAATATGAGGGAAGGGAAAAATATGTTTTTAACCTCCTTAAGGAGTGATTAATTAAGGGATTGCATCTTGACGAACTCATCGTTTTTATTTGTAATATATTTTATTAGCTCCTCGTTATCCTTTTGCAATTTGGAGAAATTTTCTTTTGATTCCTTTAACTCTTATTGAATTTTATACATCTCCTCCCCTTTTGTATCCCTGATCCATTTATTTGTGAAGAGTTCTTCAATTTTTTCCCAAGTGATGTTCATTCTAGTATCATGATCAATACTCCTCCACCATTTATAAGCTTCCCAAAACAAATAATTTTTTTCCATTACATCATTTATTCCATATTAATTTACTATCCTCAACCTTCTCATAGGATTGATTTAATCTTCATCTTCATTTCCAGTAAAGTAAGGTATTTACATTGATTCTTAATTGAGGTCTATCCTAACCTAAACTTACAACCTTAATATAGTAGGAATAATGATCTCAAAGAGTTGTAATCCGTGTTCCAATATAATATTCTATGTTTTCTCTTTCCAATGGATTTTTAATCAGTTCAATCGGACATCCCAATCAAAATTTATGATAGTTTTAAGTAAACATACCTTTGAAACCCTAATTTTGAGTATGTTCTCCTAGCCGACCTTCCTTCTGATGTATTTCTAAAATTCATCCCTTTTGTGTATGAAATTCCATCCTGTAGTACTCTAATATGTCTTCTCTTTAATCCCATAGGTATGACCAAAATTTGATGTTCCAAGTGAAAGTTATGGTAACTTTACCAAACCTTACTGATATTTGGACTGTTCTGGAGAGCGAATTTGTAAAGAATTCCACACGTTCAATATTCATACCAGATTCTGAAATTTGCACCAAAAATACTAGGGACTTTCCTCTTTCCAATGTAATTGGTCTCATTGAATTTGGATCCTCTATAAAGAAGATATGACTACTTTACCCAGAACACATGTTTGAGACTAGTTATAGGACTAGTCAAAAACCCTATCTTACACAGAGTGTATCTCTGAAAGTACAACAACCCAAAAGCATAAATTTGTACCACAAGTACCCTAATATGTCTTCTTAAAATCCTCCAAGTTTTTATTTTTAAAGTTGATATGAATATTCTTATATACTGATCTTAATCTTTAAAAACCCATATTAGCATCTAACTTGATTCAAAATAATTCTTGATCGTATTGAGGTGATTTACACAAAAACGATGATGTGCTTATTATCCAAAACCTTATAAAATGATGAATAACTTGAAGAATAATGATTTAACACAATAGAAAATTAAAAAACTCAAAATACAATATCGATGACAGATTTTACTACATCTCTGAGTTCCCTTTTAAACAATGAGACTGCTCTTCATAATCTCAAAATGTAAAATTAAAATACAAAATGGACTTACAAATACAAATTTGAAGTCACTCTTAAATTCCAATGCTCAAAGTAAAATATAGATTATACCATTGAATTCCTTGTGAAATTTTGAGAAAAATGAGTATAAAGTCGACCATATTCTGAATTGGCTCAATTTTACCCTCTTTACATGCCAAACGATGCACTATGGCACTCATTAATAGAAATTTGTACTAACTTTCATAGAAAACATCTTACCACAAAAATAACATCACCATCATGCTCCTCTCGAGAAAACGAGAAAAACGAGTATAAACATGCCTATATTCAGACAAAGTACCTCATGGCACACAAATATATGCAACACCCAAACTTGGCTTCTCTTTGAAACGCACATCGAGACGTCCATATTGTACCCTCTCTTGGGATTCATGCACACCTATGGATCTATTTTACCTCGAGATCTATGTCACGATGTGATATGCATTGGGTTTTGTGCCCATATATATGCCTAGGTCAGAATCAAACCCTAACCGTGCATTAAATGCTTGGTGGGATATTTAGCGTTATTTGGGTAACATTTAAAGTTGGAAGAACCTCTATAAATGGCGGTTTGGGTTTTCCCAACTGCCATTTAATTATAACCATATAACAAAAAATTTAAATACATTTGTTTGTAATTTTGTTACAATGGTTTGAACCACCCCAATGGTAAGTCATTGGAGTGTTAAGATAGATTTTATGAGTTTCATTCACATGGGGAATTTTTTTTTATCCGTAGCCCAACTTGGCCTTATGGAAGGTGCCATGTGCCGCCATTTGACTGGCCCACATGGGAGCCTATCATTGGCTTTGTTGTACGACCTCTTCCATGCCAGCATTGACTATGTTGTTGACGTACCTTCCACATATGCGTATGGATTTCCATGTGTTAGTATATTACTGGTCCACCCGTTTCTTGACACATCATCGTAGAGATGCCACGTCATTTATATTGATGTCGTGTGTCATATTTTTATTGGTCCAAATTGACCCCTGAAAAGTCCATTTCTGGGTAACACATGGCACGTTGTCATGTTTCCACATCACCCTACTGACGTCGACATGACATCATCTTGTTGTATAGACAGGACACACACCACCCTTGCAGTGGTGACATGTGTCACCTTTGACTTTGATTTTTTCCATGTTTGACCTAAACTTTGACCAGCTATAACTTTTTCATGTGAACTCTATTTGAGGTAATTTTTCCACCGTTTGAAAGATATCGTTGAGCTCTATGTAATGAATTCCTTTTAGAGAGAATTTGGGATGACCAAATTTTGAGCATTTATGGATCCTATTAGACCTTTGTGAGCATTTTGGATTCTCCTGGACCTCTATGAGAGTTCCAGATCCTCCTGGATCACACCATTCCACTAAAGAACTTTTGTTCCTCCAAAAGTATGAATGTTTCAACAACTTAGTGATGATAACTCTTACTCACTCTTCCACCTTATTGAAATGCTCTTATTCAGTAACTTAGTAATGATGAAGCTTCTTCACTATTCCACCTTGTTGAATATTCTGGGACTAA
>ML785339.1:1322576-1339497 GCA_009831015.1 Picea engelmannii
CCAGGATACAGCAATGTCAATGTTGAAGTTCTTGCGAACTAAAAAGTGCAACCAACTCAAGCAAATGCCCCAGGCATTACAGAGGCTGACCAATCTTGAAGAAATAGAGGTGGATTGCTGCCCAAAATGGGAAGACGGCCTCCGGGATGAGTCTGCTTCTCCTCGGAGTATTTTGGAGACCGCGGGATCAAATTGACAATAGACAATTTCGTGGTTAGTACCGGTCATTAATTACATTTTTCTGGACTTCGTGGAGAGTGGATGGAAGTACTGTTAAATGAAATACGTGTGTGGTATTTACAGATTTTTTTCGAACTTATGTTTTTTACCTTAGAGTTGCGTGTTGTGAGAGTTTTAACAGGTAAAGTTTGTACTGATATACTGCTACTCTGTTATGGAAAGAGTACCAGTGTCGTAAGAGTAACTTTTGATCCCAGTCACCAGTCAGTAGATGTCACTGCTTATGCGTGAAGAAATAAATTACGGTCACAGTTGTGGAGTAAATATTAGTGTTATTCCAATTTCTCTCTTATATCTATGTTTATAGTCGTAGTATAAACTCTTAGATATCTGTAACTCTTAGATATATGTTTATAGTGGTAAAATTTTAATATTAGCACAGCCACATTGATCAACAGTTGAAAGGCTGATAAGATGAAAAGAATCTTTAAAAGAATATATTAAATTTTATTATTAATTAACAAATAAATTGTTGAGCTTCATTTATTTGGTGTTAATATTTTAATTTTTGTTAATCACTTACGTGGCAATCAGTTAGCTATTGAAGTAATTTTTAAATATGATTAGGTAAATGTAAAAAAGTAGACAAATAAACTGATGTCTTTATAATAGCTAGGAAGTTAATGATTGAAATCACAGCCATTTATTTTGTGTGGCTACTAAGAATATTCCAGCCATATTTAATCCTGACTATAGAAAACTTATTAAGCACTAAACCCCTATTAAATCTGCCCATTGTCAATAGGAAATTTTTTTGGAGTGATATTTGAGTGAATATTTTTGTATAATTTAAGTGTTTTAAGGTTTTTCAATATTTTGAATTTATTTTTATATTGAAAAAAAGATTTTAAACAACAATAAAAAAAAAAAAAAAATAGTGATTTTGAACAGATTTATATATTTGAAATCCAAGTAATTTTGAACATATTTATATATTTGAATTCCAATTAAAAAACCATTTCTTAAAAAATAACTTAGTGAAATTTAATATGATTTTTGACTTAAAAAATATTATTATTTATTTTAAATATAATGAGATTTGGTAATTAGTCCACGTTACTGGATACCCGGGTACGCGTGATAAGAAATCAAAGATGTACATGTAAGACATAAAGTTTTGCACATACACAGTCCTTCCGCTTTACCACGTTTGTAATATGGAAAAATGGCCTTTACCATTTTGATAAAGAGGGAGAAATGTTGTTGTTTTTTTGGTTGGAATAAGAAAATATAAATTTTGATGAAATTTTTGTTATTTAAATTGTATTTTTGAATGTATAAATGAATTCAAATTTAAATATTTAGTTTATTCAAATTTGATTACTTAAATTTGTAAATCCAATAATTTCTAACCATTTCAAATAAAATGAAATAAAAAATATCCTTAAAAACAAACATAAAAAATTTAAACTACTCCATTACAATTAATTTATACTAATTCTTTAAATTAAATAATCTTATTTCTTATATTGGCAATCTTATTTATCACGATATAAACATGAAAACTTAAAAAATAAAATCATTAAAAAATAAAAATAAAACATGAAAACAAAGTTTATTTAAATATATTGTCACGGAATCATGGAAAAATGTATATCATACTTGTTTTTCTTTTTTTTTTGATAATTTTCTTATCATCATGGAAATATAAGTTCATTTCTATATATTTTCTTAGAATAATGGAAAAATATCCCTTCTAGTATCTTGGAAACACAAGCACCATTTCTATGTACTTTCGTTTAGGATCGTGGAAAAATGAAAATAAGCCGTGGAGTACGACCACACTTTTATTATTATAATAATTTTTTATTTGATAATCGTGTTGAAATTTGATCGTTAAAAATGAAATATATAAATTATTAATTTGTGAATGATGTTGAGCTCGATGGTTTTGTGAAATTGATAAGTTTCTACTTATTAGTTGATTTTATAAGATAACATAACATTTCTAAATTGCTATTTTTAGTTTGAACACATTTTATATGGGAGTAGAGATACACTTTTATAGTGATATATAGTTTTATATTTAATAATTGTATTATAATTGATTATTAAAAATATAATATTGATTTTTTTATTCAATAATAATGTTATTTTGGATTAGGTATAATTTATTTATTTTTTATTTGATTGAGAGTCTGTCTTCTTAAAAGTAAGAAAACAAGTTAATGATCCAAAATTTAAAAGTATTTATCTATTAACTTGTCCTCTTACTAACCCATAAAAGGTTATTAGAAGTGGGCATACCAACCCATAAAAGGTTATTAGAAATGGGATGATGAATTAGTTGATAGCACCAGTAATGATTTTCTCCAATTATAATGTTATCCATTCTACCCTTCAGGAAGGGTTAGGGGTAAACATAATGAAATCAATTAAGCTAAAGGTCTTGAAGGAGCCTTGTGTCTCTCCTAGGAGAAATTGCTAATCATATAGTTTAAAAAATAAATAAATAAAATTATTTATTAAGGGTGAAATCATGAAGACGGGTTACACTTTTGCTTGTTTTATGAGAAAAAAAAACTGTGTTTTCACAAGTTCTTCAACTTCCGGCATACAAAAGTAATTTTTTTTATTTAGAATTTCACTTTATTTGTGTTAGCTTTCCAATGACTATTTTTCAAATTTTTTTTGTCACTATTTGATATGTCAATTTGACAATTGTTTAACAGTATGTTCCTTAAACATGAAATGAATGATAATGAGTTACTTTTTTCTACAACAATGTATCTATTATTAAACTTATGTTTTTAAGAAACGAAATATAGTGCAACAATCTACAAAGACTCTATTTTATTATGACTATAATTTTGAATCTAACGGATGAATATTATAATTTCTAGAATTTTTTGAATTTGACCAAGCTGAAAACGTTGCAGATTTTAAACACATGTTTTTCTACACCTTGTATCTATCTTAATTTTTACTTAAAACTAAAATCTAAATATACCTTTTTGAAAAGAACAGTTTAAGGATTATGAATATATTTTTTTCCAATTTTTTCACTGTATATTTTTAGAGATATCGATATTTCATTTCAACGAATGTAGTGTTTTTTTTTATTTTTAAATCAAATAAAATTAGATAAAAAAAAATGAAAACAAATTATAAGAATTGAAATTAGATTCAATTTTGGAAATGCTGGTGTCATTTTCGAAACCAAATTCTCAGTATTTACAGGAGTCTGCGACCTCCGAAGTTCAGGTAAGCTTGGGGCGATTATCTGGATTTTGTTTTCAGTCCCAATTTCATGTTTTTAGCCAAAATAATCTTTCGGCCGAAAAACAATTGTTTCGGTTGAAAGACTAAAATCTAACAGAAACCATCAAAACTGAACGGTTTCCAAGGTTTTCGGCTGAAAAAACCTTCTTTAAGTCGAAAAGTTGTTGAGCGAATTTTGTCGGTCAGAAAAAATGGAAAGACATGTCGTATCGTTTCATTTCGCGCCAAATTGTATAAATAGGCTTTTGTCCGAACACATTTAACACACTTCATCGGATGGACAGACATATATAAGCTCGAGGATAGGGATTTCAAAGCATTTCTATTTACAGGAGTCTGCGACCTCCGAAGTTCAGGTAAGCTTGGGGCGATTATCTGGATTTTGTTTTCAGTTCCAATTTCATGTTTTTAGCCAAAATAATCTTTCGGCCGAAAAACAATTGTTTCGGTTGAAAGACTAAAATCTAACAGAAACCATCAAAACTGAACGGTTTCCAAGGTTTTCGGCTGAAAAAAACCTTCTTTAAGTCGAAAAGTTGTTGAGCGAATTTTGTCGGTCAGAAAAAATGGAAAGACATGTCGTATCGTTTCATTTCGCGCCAAATTGTATAAATAGGCTTTTGTCCGAACACATTTAACACAATTCATCGGATGGACAGACATATATAAGCTCGAGGATAGGGATTTCAAAGCATTTCTATTACTAATTGCAGTTGTATTCTTTTCTTTCTTTATTTCTTCCCTCTGCTCCATAGGCTTAATCGAAGGATCGATATCGATACATGATGGTTTTCTAGAGCACTTAAACAAAGTTTCAAATCATCTTTTTGGTTTTTGTTGAATAATGTAATTGATATTTGTTCAAGTTTTTATTGGAATAACAATTTATATCTTGAAAGATAAATGTTGAGCATTTTTTCAAGGTGAAGTCTTTGTTGTACATATCTTTTACAGATAACTATAAAAGTCATGGGAAACAAAAGTTTGCGCAAGATAAAATTTGATCGCACTCGAGATGATACTCGCCAAATCGAACAAAGGAAAGAGCTTTATCGGAGAAATAAACAAGAACGTGCAAATATTGAAGAAAGAAACGATGATAATGTCAATAGCGATTTTCGACAAGAAGAAGTTCAACGAGGTATGCATGCACATATGATGATCGAGCACACGACACACATTGGGACTGTATTCAGAAAGTACAAAATTCAAAGTATATAATTCAAATTTAAAATATTGTAAATAATATTATTGATTGTAATTACAATTTGATGTTTTTCAAAAAACATAAATAGATTTGTCTCATAATGTTGAAGAAGACATTGAAACCGAAATTGAAACAGAAGGCGTTGAAACAGAAATTGAAGCAGAAGACATTGAAACCGAAATTGAAGCAGAAGACGATTCACCTATAGGTATGTACATAAATTTAGATTAATACAAGATGAACACTCAAGTATATATAATTTAGTGAATTTGTGTTTGGGTTATGTTTTTTAATATTAAATTTTAATTGAAATATGCAGGAGAATCTATCAACATTGATGATGAAATATTAGAAAATGTTGATACGGACAAATTTGGGAAGAAAAAAGCTAAGCATTATATAAGATATCGAACTAAGAATATGTATAATACTTTTTTCAAAGATGAATCAGTAATAGTACAAACTCAACTTTTACTTTGTCTAATGAAGTCAAGAAAGTTAAAAGAAGTTACATCATTATTGGGTATTCAAAAGTCGACAAAGGATACAAAGGTGAAACAAAATGTCTTTAACAATATAAATAGTGTATTAAAAGCTTTTGGAAAATCTCGAAAAGAAGATGTATGTGTTGCACATAGAACGTTACAAACAACAATTGTTTCAGGGAACAATATAAAAGATCGTTTGACACGACACATGGCAAAAACGATGGGAACATCAAGAAAAACATTGCACAAACATAGAAAATTTTGATTGCAAATAGATGTAAATGATGAATTGGCTTGTTGGACAGTGTTTTCTAGACAACCCTACAATGATAGACTTGTAGAAAATGTTAAAGAATTGGCCCGTAATTGTTGGTTGGAAGAATCTTGTGTTTCACCAGATACAAGGGATGTGTTGCAATGAAGAATATCACAAAAAAAATATGAAGAACATCCAAAACATATATTGCCAATGACACAAATAGAGTTGTTCAATAAGTTCAAAGAAGAGCACAAAGAAGTTAAAATTTCCATCAATACATTTGTGCAACAAAAACCATGGTTTGTTAGACCCATCACTGTCCATGACACTTGTTGTTGTCGTTATCATGTGGAATTTGAGTTTTATTACGACACGTTTTTGGATTTTGGTATAACTTTATGGCCAGGCTCACCTACTCCTTCCACATTCCGTGTTTTTATATCTGAAATTCTATGTGAAAGAGAAGATGATAATTTATTTTACAAAAAAAAATGTGTTGGTGGAAAGAAATGTGATCATTGTGGAAATCTAAGTTTGTTTCATTCAAAGTATCATATTGATATGAATGATCAATCATTTTCTAATATAAGAGTTAATTGGAAGAGATATGAATATATGAGCAACATGACTCCACATTCTTCAAATTTTATTTCCAAAAGGATTGATTTGAAGGTAGATAAAATCTGCGTGATAGAGTTTTTGAAGAAGTTTGAGGAAGAAATCTATAAATACACCAAGCATTCACATAGAGCTCGATGGAAAGATCTACAATTCAAACAATCACGTGAAGTGTTTCCACCAAGGACAATTTTGTCTGTAGTTGATTTTGCAGAGAATTACACATTCGCTACACAAAAAGAAATACAGAGTGAATATTATCATTTTGATCAAGTCACGATATTTGACCATATTCTATATAGACATGCTCAACGGAATCTTGATAACATAGAAAGAACCAACGACAATCAACATGTTATTAAAGAATATCACTTTTATATAAGTAATGATCGAGCACACGACACACATTATATACAACATTGTTTTGATAAATTTTATGATTCATTGAAAGAACGCAGAATCATATTCGATCGACATTGGATATGGTCCGATGGGTGTGCGGGTCAGTTCAAATCTACACGATCATTCTATTGGTTATGTCGTCTTCATAAAAAAAAAACATTACACATTGTTGGAATTTTTTTTAGATTGGTCATGAAAAAGGAGAGCACGACGGTGTAGGGGCATGTATAAAACGAGCAGTTCGAAGGTATCAGCTGAACCCTCATGTCGATCTATTTGAATCCACTGAACAAGTTGTTGAATGGTGCAAAATGGCGCTAAGCCATGAATATAATCTGTCAAGGGATGTGTGTAGGTGTTTCTATATATAAATGTTACATGTATGTACACATGATATATAAATTTGAACGTGTTCAAATTTATATTCAATCTTCAATCATTTTCTTGAGAATTTCAAGTTAACAAGTTCTTGTCTTGTGCAGGTTTTTTTGGTATGTTGGAATTGAAAATGTAAATAGATCAATCCCATATGACGCCAGTACAATACCTAGGACATGAAAAATACATTCAGTTAAAACAAAACATTTTCAAAATGGGTTTGCATTTGATAGAAGAAATGACTCTTGTTTTTGTTCAGTTTGCATAGAGGACACAGAATCCATAGATATTTGCGAGAACGAAAATGTAGGATATGTTAAAGCTTGGATACATACTGAACTTAATGTAAAAAAGGAAAATGCCACTTGTAAGCTCATAGGAGATGGAATCAAATGAAACTATAATGTCAGTTGATGGCGATAGAGTTTTTTATCTTGTTAGAGAATGTAAAATTTGTATGTATAATTTTTTTCAAATAACTTGTAGATGTACTTGTGTGATAATCTAGAACATGAATTATTTGTGGTCCAATATATCCAATTATTTGCAAGAGATATTTTTTCCATGGTTGCACCTATAGACAACACTGAAAACGTGAAATATTATTTGATGCGATGCACAGAACAAAAGATGAGGCTATTAGAAGATTTTGATGATAACGGTTTTATATATGAAAGAGGATCCATTGTATTGAAAGGATATTTTTTTCAAGAAACCCATCAAACCAATACTCGTGTTCACTTTCAAGACTACCATTCAGATGCCACAAGTTGTCAATATAGTCATTTGATATGTGCAACACGCATAAAGTTAATAGAAGTTCAATAAATAAAAAAACACAAGTTAGAAAATGGAAAATGTCCAAAGTGGATCATGAACGAATAATTGAAGATGGAATACTATTATGGTGTTTTTAAACAAGTTTCACATGTGTACATTCCTGGAATTTTTATTTTTCATTGAAAGTACGTTCCATATTTTGATAACTTGTTTTGACTATCTTCAAACATATTTCCAAATATGATATTTATAAAAAGTGTAAATGTATAAAAAAACTCCAGATCATTCTTAAAAAACACAAATAAAATATGGTTCAACCATATTTTATCTGTGTTTTTCAACCATTACACCAATAATATTTTCTATATTGTTTTTCAACCATTATATTTTCTATTGTAATAATATCTTGTTTCAAATTTTAACGCATTTCGATTTTTATTTTATTTTACGAGCATTATATAAATTAAATTTGAATTGAACATCTTTTTTATTTTGAATATTTTGAGCATTTTATTTTATCGTTAACACATAAACCAAAAAAGAGTTGAACATCTTTTCTATCTCAAGAATTTATTTTATAAACATTATTTATAATTAATTTGGATATCTCTTCTACCTAATTATTGTAATTTAAACATCTCTTTTATCCTTGATTTGAGAGCATTGACTTCTCTTTGGATTTTATTTTATTATGGGTATATGAACATTTAGGTGAATATCTCTTATAAATTTAGCATTTTTTTAATGACTACATTTTCTAATATACATATACTAAAGATAAAGATAAAATTAAAGAAGAGTTTGAATATCTTCCATTTTATGGTTTTATTTTATTCTCACATCATTTTGAGCATTTTATTTTATCGTTAACACACAAACCAAAAAAGAATTGAACATATCTTCTATCATCTCTTCATTTTCCTAATGTAATTCTCTTTCATACATGTTATCTGAGTTGTACAAGGAGTATGTGTTGTTCCTTGGCATGTCTAAAACACAATGCTTGAATGCATACCTCCTCCCTTGAATTCCACATTGATTACCTTCTTCCAAAATCAAACACAAATTTTCTGAAAGTAAATTGGTAGATCATGAAAATTTATTCATTTTAGTACAGTTCATACCAGCATAGGCTTTGCATGGTTTAAAGTGTTTTCTACTACCACAATATATTCTCAAATAAGTTTAGCATGGTTTAACATGTTGTCTATTATCATATATTCTTAAATAGATATGCAATGGTACATATTGTATGTTTGACAATTCACTTTTTTCTTATCCATCTATTGAGTTTGCATATTCTTAAATATATTTAAACAGATCATATTCTATGAGTTTGCATCTATGATCTCATATGCCTATCTTTCCTTTGCTTTTTAATTTACTTGTTTTTATTAGTTAAGTGCATTTATGTAAACCAATTTATTTAGCAGATCTCATGTGCATTTCTTTCCTAAATAGTTTTTCCTTTAATTTTTCAAATTTTCGACAAAATTTGTTTCAAATTTTAACTCATTCCGATTTTTTATTTATTTTACAAGCATTATATAAATTAAAGTTGAATTGAACATATTTTTTATTTTGAATATTTTGAGAATTTTATTTTATCATTAACACAAAAACCAAAAAAGAGTTGAACATCTCTTTTATCTCAAGATTTTATTGTATAAACATTACCTATAATGTATTTGGATATCTCTTCTACCTAATAATTGTAATTTGAGCATCTCTTTTATCATTGATTTGAGAGCATTGACTTCTCTTTGAATTTTATTTTATTTAGGGTATATGAACCTTTAGGTGAATATCTCTTATAGCTTTAGCATTTTTTCAATGACTACATTTTCTTATATACATATACTAAAGCTAAAGATAAAACTAAAGAAGAGTTTGAATCTCTTCCATTTTAAGGTTTTATTTTATTGTCACATCATTTTGAGCATTTTATTTTATCGTTAACACACAAACCAAAAAAGAGTTGAACATCTCTTCTATATCAAGATTTTATTGTATAAACATTACCTATAATTAATTTGAATATCTCTTCTACCTAATTATTGTAATTTGAACATCTCTTTTATCCTTGATTTGAAAACATTGACTTCTTTAAATGGTAATTTATTTAGAAGATCTCATGTGCATTTCTTTCCTAAATAATTTTATCTTTAATTTTTT
The DNA here is from genome assembly GCA_009831015.1 of Picea engelmannii. NCBI lineage: Eukaryota > Viridiplantae > Streptophyta > Pinopsida > Pinales > Pinaceae > Picea > Picea engelmannii. The sequence continues at coordinate 1,332,346 of ML785339.1, forward strand.
TTATTGGTTAAGTGCATCTATGTAACCAACAAAATCATTAGTAACTAGAAATAAAAAATAGAATCTGCTAATCTGAAATATATATATATATATATAATTTTATTTTTCATTAGTAACTAGAATTTGCTAAAATTATTCTGTCAAAATTATTTGATGATATGTCAATAGAATCATATTTTTGACACTCCACAGTGAACATAAAATGAAACATTTAAATTAAACAAAAGTATTTAAGAGTTTGATGCTTAATTTAATGCATTGTAAAAATGAGAATATATACACAACATTAGTTCATTACTAGTTAACTTTGTCACTTTTTGACAATAGAATCATATTTTTGATAGTACACAATGAACACAAAATACAACTTTGAGAAATCAAATATGAGACAATAATTGTTATTTTAAATTCCAAAATTATGATATATATATATAATCAAAGTCTGAATAGTTACATTGTAAAATACATAAGTTCCACATCCATTTTAGGAAGTTAACAAAAATTAAGACATTTAACTCTAAAATTCTGGACTATAAGCCATCGCTTTAAGATAGATCACTGCATACATAAAATTCAAACCTGCAAAAAACCATAATTCAAAAATTAAAAATTTACAATTCAAACATGCAAAATAATACAGAATTCAAAAATTGCGATTAAAACAAAATTGACATTCATACCAAAAGAGTGGATATGTCATCCTTCAACATACTCTTTCCCACAAAATATATTGTAAACATATTTTCCACCAAATATAATTTAGACATCTATAAAAATAAAAAACATAATAAAAAAACAACACATTTTAACATATATATTGTAACTAAATATTAAATAAACAACAAAAAATAATAACATAACCAACCACAGTTAAACAGATTTAAGATCTAGTTACTCTCCAATTAAGAGTACATGATTTAAACAATTTGTAAATCTTATCTAAAATCTTAAAAAAATTTAAAGAGAAAAATTATGTTTTTCGTAAAAAACAAATTTAATTAGAGTTAGATAATAATCTGAAAATAAATATAGAACTGTGTATGAAAAAAGTTTATAAATCTTAATAAATTTGTGTTTGAGGCCTTAACTAAGGGAGCATATATCTAGGAACCAAATCCAATATATGGCCATCCATGCCCAAATTAGTGTGGTTGGATGAAATACATTCCATGTTATTTTCCTTTCATCAACAAACAAAGGAATTGTCTCCTTCATAAAATTGACATTCGTAAATGCAAGGTGTCTACAGGATTGAAAAAAATGAAATTCAAAGTGAATGTTGATCAGATAAATTTCAAGAAACAACCAAATCTACACAAGTAGATCAATGATGTCTTATGCAGAGATGTGACCAAGACTCATGACAATATGTAGGACATGTGAAACATAGGGGGAGATTTACTTACCCATTATCATTTGGTCTCACTAGATGGTTTCAAGATGTGTTTTGTCAATCTAGTCCAAATATAAATGACTCTTGGCAATGAATATTTATTTCTCTTGTCATGAAATGAAGAACACTGAAAAATGCAAAACTTGGCGTGAATTACATAATCATGTTAATCATTGAGTTTTTGAATGAAATTTTTGTTTGAGGCCATAACTAAGGGAGCATATATCTGGGAATCAAATCCAATATAGGGCMATMCATGCCCWAAGTAGTGTGGTTGGATRAAAYAYATTCCATGYCMTTTTCCTTRCATCAACAATCAAAGKAATTKTCTCCKTGRGAAAATTGRCATTYGTAAATGCAAGGTGTCTAAGGGATTGAGGGAATTCTTCCTTGTACACACAACAAACATACCATATGCATTCACTTGTTGAGAAGTGGTGCAATGGTATTCAAGGTGTTATAGATCAAGGTATCCCATGGATTTTATTTATAATATGAGATTCTCAACTAATAAGGTATCCCATGGATGCCTACCAAAGTATCCAATTGGGAGTAATAGTGAGCTCATGAATTTTTGAGGATTTGTATGGGGCCCGACTCACATTATTCATCATATATCATAGCTTGGTCTGACTCACTAACCTAAGGAATCTTAATAGCTTGACTAATGACCATTACAGATTACCTAAAACAAAATCAATCTATGAATAGGTTGACTCATTATAGAAATACCAATATTAACAAAGTAATATATATTTTTTGTTCATGGAAAATATCTTGAATCTTAGTGTTGATTCTTAGTGTAAATGTTTGCTAGCAATCACTTTGAACCTAATCAATCTATTAATAGGTTGACTCATTATAGAAATACCAACATTAACAAAGTAATATAGATTTTCTATTCATGGAAAATATCTTGAATCTTAGTGTTGATTCTTAGTGTAAATGTTTGCTAGCAAACACTTTGAACCTAGTTTTATTTGATAAATTCATTCTTAAAAAATTTGTCACTTGTGATTACTTTTTTTTAATAATATGTTTTAAAGATTCTTGTACACTACGAAATTGTGTTTATAAATACGATGCACTCAAGAAATAATTGTTCCATATAGATTCTTGTTCTTGAACTACAATCATACAATATGACAGAAGATTATTATTTGTCAAGTACAATGCCATATTCACTCTTTGCAATTCAATTCCATCTTACTCATGGTTGTTTATACATTCCTTTTATGTGGTTCTTGGTGTATCACCTATTGCAACATATATTTTCACCTCATTAAAAATTAATCTATTTTGACCTAGATAAAATGAAATTTTATTCTTTTCAAAAATTTAGATTATTTTAATTTTTTGGGATGCTAAGCTACAATTGTTGTCATTTTGAATTCTATGAGTTCGAAATGAGTAGAGGTAGTAACAACATCGTAGTATGACTTTTATTGGGCTTCTCCACTTCCCGGGAAATTTATCTTATTTATATCAATTATTAAACAAATTCTTTATATAGTTATTGAGCATAATTTTGAGAATTAACTCATCCTATAATTTTTCTTAATAAATATTAATTATTTAATCTATTCTTAAGCTTGTTATTGAATACAATTTTGAAATTTAGTTTATGTTCTTTTTGGTTGCACATTTATGCAAATGAAACTACTTCCCAATATAGAAGGAAAGATACATAAGTTGAATCTAATTGTAAAGTGTATATATTCGCTTGGTCCACCTTTATTACATTTTCATTCTTTCAATCGAGTCTTTTTGTTTATTTTTTAAATATTAGATATGTGCCTTAATAGTTTTGACTTTCTTTTTTAAATAATTTTGAAGTTATTTGAATTTACCAAATTTAAGGGGTCAATATTGAGTTCAGTAATATCTTTACATATTAATATCATGTAAATGAATTTCAAAGTTAGGAATGTCAATTCAATTTACAATGGGCTTTTGAACCCTGATGAGACAAAGTTTTTGAACCCTTGGGAATGGGTTAAGAAATGGTGGGTATGTAATACTACAAGAAATTGTACCCTGCGGTGATGTGGTTGCACTACAGGCAGGGTGACTAAAGTGCTTCACCCGCCCCTGGATGTGCTCCTACCTTTTCCCCAAACGTTGGGACCGGGTCAACTCCATCTCAAGAAAGGAAAGTGAGCATCCAATGTAGAACCTGAAAGCCTCCGGTGTAAGGATGCTCCTCGTTACGATGACAACCTCTTATAACAAGTGAAAAATTCATTTTTTTTTTTTGTGCGTGTGTACAAGGGTAACAAGACCTTATACTCTGCGTCGCCACATGACGATGAATCATGACGCGTACAATTGTGATAACAACACAAGATCTAAGATGCATATTAACATCTGCCAGCAACGAACCACAATCAACCGACAAAATAATAAGACTGACTACCCACCCGTCCTACCCTACAATGGTTAGGACCTCCAAGACACATAAGCAACGCTCAAGCCCAGGTTTCCATCGATTTTAACCATTTAAGGTCTCAGGGCTGGCGACTGTTCTGAGGAACATTGAGGTGTCTACATCCCACCCGACACCAGCAGACCCAACTAAACATGCTAAGTCAATAATGAGTGTAAAAGAGTAAAAAGGTCATCTCATAAGGAATCTTAATTCAAGAGCTGTAATACACATTTTTTTTATTTTTTATTTTTAAGCTTAGCTAAACGTCTTGTTTTTAAGTAAAACTTCTAGGAGTGCGTAAAGAAAATCTATAAGCATAAGTTCATTATGTGATCCCATAAGAAACTCCATCAACTTAAATAATACAAAAATTATAACACACTTTTACATTATGCCTCCATTATGAAACTACTAATATATTTCATGATAGCATTAAAGAGAGTTTACATGTAGACATAGATATATGAGGTGTGCATATCAATGCAAAATATAGAGTGATATTGTACCTTTTAAAGTAATAGTCTAGTATTCAGGTCACCATTCACTTTTTGAAACTTCAATTAATATCCTTTAAGAAATGGTGGATATAGCATTCAATCGTATAAACTTCAATATTTAAAATCACTCGACTCCTTTATAATATCCTTACCTTTGATTAAAACTCATTCACAATCCTAGAAGTGCTTCAATCAATTGAAACATTTCAAAATGAAGTAGTCTTGTTATTAGTAAACACTACCTAACAATTAGCTTGCAATCAGGAAACATTGGATTGATTGCAGTTATTAAAACTAACTAGAACAAGGTAGAAAGTTGTGAGGTGGTAGCACTGGTAACACGCATCTAAGCATTAAAAGATATTGTACCAAAAATATAAGTGTTGAAATCAGATCTAAGTGTCCTCAAGCACATTCTATCGCACCGTACGACCTCCCTATTCCTTCTTAGTATATCAATCCTTGCATAAAACCTTTGAGCTATTGTACTATGATTTCCCTTTAGATTTTCGATCTCCAATTTTTTGGTCAAGTCACAATCTTCAAACAGTGGCTCAAATTTCATGCAATATGACTTCAACAAATGTAAAATTGTCATAATTTCATCATAAGTGGAATCAAACCTATTTTCCATCATTTTTCCAATTTCGACTTCACTGATATACATCAATTATGGTGGAGTTTGGTTCTTTTATTCAGTTAAAGAATCACTGAAATAAGGAAGTGCCTTAAGTGCCATGAAAACCAAATTTCAAAAATATTCTGGCATACAAAGAATGTCGTTTATGGGGTCCTATGAGTCTTCAACATGATATTTCATCATTTGTTCCATTTACAACCTCACAAAACCATGATTAGTTGTTGGAATAGTGGCATAAGAAAAATCTAGCTCTTCCCCCATTGTAGCTACCTACTTTCTTAATAACAACATTCAATTAAGTCCACAACACACCCTACAATTTCAAAATATTGGATACCACTTTTTTAAGCTCTTTGTATTTTTGTAAGTAATTTCCGCATTTTAGTGTTAATGATTTCTTGCATATCATCCTGTTTGAAAGCCCATTGGCGATCACTTTTCACTTTACCAAAACTACAAAGTTGTAAAGCGCAATGATGTCAAAGTGGATTTTTGCAATTTTTTTGACTCTCTCTTCACCATTTGAAAACCTAATTGGTGATCCTGCCTTGCATGTTTCTCAAGGCTCTGTACTATCGCTCATCAAACTCAGCTTCCCATCGCTGCGATGAAAAATGCATTGAAGAATGAAATTTTTGTGTGACCATTGAAAGGAAAACCTAATATCCATAAAATTCATCGATTCGGTGGCTGAAACATCCAATTAACATTTAATCTTTAAGGTTTGGGAAATCTAATTGGGTTCATGTTAGATTTAGTCATCGTGGCACTATATTTGGGTAAACTAATTATAAATATTCAAATATTGAATCGTTTGAATCAAATATAGTTGGAATTCAAATATGGTTAAGTAAGGATTTAGTGTTGGAAATATGAATTTCTAGTTTGATATTGCCAGAACACAGCCAAATTTTGCAGTATATATGACAGACGAAATTGCAGTATCTATGACAGACAAAATTGCCATAACACAGCCAGAACGAATTTCAGAAACGAAATCTCAGAATTTAACTTATAATTGAGAATGCCACGAACGAAATGCTAGTCCGAATTTGCCAGAACGAAATCTCCAACTAATCTTAAGAAAGGAAAAATGCCCTTACGCCCATTACAGAACGAATACAAATTTAATAGTTTGATTTCTATGTAATTTACAATGGTATTAACTATATATCAATTACAGAATGATTCGTCAATCCAGTACAAATTCGTTTTTTTTTTTTTATCTAAAATTGGCAGAGGTAATATGTAGATATTGGATGAAGAACAAATTTGCCACTGAAACGCCCCCAAATATATATACAAAAATGCATTTAACTAACAATGAGTGTCAATATTGTAAAACCACACATCCAAATTTTTAAATGTGAATAAATACATTCGGGAATGTACAGCCGTGAAGAGTCATGCAGACACGTAAGGGTCACAGGGGTAAGCAATAAATATGGATAAGCTGGTAAAATTGCAGTGGTATCCTAAGAACACTGTTTCAATGCTAGAGCTAAAGGTAATGGTTTTAATCGTCCTAAACATGTAGTTGAAAATCAATTTTAATTACTGTAATCACCACTTCCAATGCTACCGTAGAAATACACTGTCAATCCATCACAGGAGTAATAAGATAAAATCGAACGGCATCAAGCTCAAGACAAAATACATCCATTTACAAATTAGCATACAGATTCAAGCATAAGTTCCTAATGCATTCTACTCTACTAAAATACAAATCATATCGTTTCATTATCGTCGCCTCGAATGACGTCCACGCGCTCCGTGCCACTCACGCTCGTTGTTATCACTGAAATTTCGTCCGCACAGGGCGACAAGAACTCCGCATCGTCAAACACAGAAAAACAGTCATTCATGGCACAAGGTTAATTCCACAGCACAGCAAAAGGGTCAAAACTATACAAAATGGCCAAAAAATTACAAAGCGCTTTGCACCCACTGGGCAAGCGCGCGCGCGCGCGCAACATCTTCATACCTGGAGCGCATATGCACGACTGTGGGGTAAAAAACCCGCGCGCCTGCCAAACAACGCATTTATGAAACTGGTCGGCCTCCCAACCACTAATGGATCGGCTCCCAAGTCGATTTGACACCAAATCCGAGCTCAATCTACGTGGGGAGGATGGTCAAAGACCTAATTGTGCCCTAAAGAGCCCCTTTTCACATTCAAAAGAGGTTGCATAAT
>ML785339.1:1386201-1405441 GCA_009831015.1 Picea engelmannii
TGGTCCTATAGTTGGAGGGATTGTTGACATCCCCACTCTTGAAAAGCGGTATTGCTAGGCTCGTTGTCCAATCTGTAGGGAATCCCTGCTGAATGATGTTGTCAAAAAATTTCATAATGTGAGGTGCAAGAGTTTTTGAACCCCACTTTAGATATTCTACTTGGAGTTCAACTAAATCTTTTGCTTTTCCAACACCCAACTTTTTGATACCCACCTCAATTTCTTGCACGATGAAAAGCTTAGTATTAGTGTTGACCAAAGGAGGGGGGTACACCTTAGGATATTGCTCATAAAGTTTCTTTGCATACTCGAACCATTGATAGGCTGTGATATTATTTCCAGTTTGTTTCTTTTTCATTTGGAGGTCCTTCCAAAATAACTTGGGGTTATTTTTCCCCAAGAAGATTAGTTCCTCCCTCCTTGAGATCATGAAATCATCTTTTTTCTTTCTTACAATTTGCTTGTAAGATTTTATGTTTATTTCTTTCTGGCTTAACTCTTTCAAAGTTTTCCTTGCTATTTTGCATTCCTCATCAAACCAAACATTAACCGAAAAGCAGTTTGTTTCAGATTTCCTATTTTTTGCTCTTTTGGATTCTGTAAGTACGCTTTGGATTAAATTTGTTATCTCATGGCTATGAAGGCCCTGGGATGGAATTTTATCCTTGTTAAACAACCTCTTTAGCGCTATCTTGAAGGTGTTACAGTTTTTTTGAGTCAACAGAATTCTGCCCTTTGAAGGAGGTTGTTGAATGTGTTGATTTTTATTCCCATGTTGTTGTTGTTCAGCCCAAGTTAGACTTAAATAGATCGGTTTATGATCAGATTTCAACTCCCACAGTTGTTCACCAATCAAAACTTCCTCCATTTTCTCACACAAGCCATGTGAGCAAATTGCATAGTCTACTACACTTGGTCCATTGTAGGTATTGCAGGTGAAATTGCCAGAATTCGCCCATCTAGCCAACCCATTACAAATGATTACGTCAAATGCCCCACATAAAGTAAGCAGTTGTTCCCCAAAAAAATTGCATCTTTTGTTGTCCTCTGAGACTCTTTTCCACTGATGATTTCTTTCTTCTATAAGTCAAATGGGGTTGCAGTCTTCCTTACAACAAAGAATACTAGCTTGTTCACATGTTGTCGTAGCATTGAAATCACCCACTATAAGGACTTCACTTAGTTGAGATTACGCTGCAATATCATTTTTTAAGGCTGCAAAGGGGTCTTTGTGGTCAAGCCCCCTATTTTTGTAAGTTTTTGAAACTTGTGGGGAAAAATAACATGCTGCAATCCTAATGATGTTACCATTTTTTGATATCTTAAACCAAATGAATTTTTTATTTGAGTCTTCTCTTTCTAACTGAATGAGACGACCTTTTTTTTTTCACTAAGACCATGATACCCCCGTGTCCTTTACCATTTTCATCTACTTTTTTCCACATTGCCATCTTCACATACTCTTCAAACATAGGTGTCTTGCACCCTTCATGCTCATGTGTTTCCAATAGACAAATTTTGTCTCTGTCTTCCGCGATAGGTCCTAACCCAGGTCCCTGCCTCCAAGGATAACCTCTGCAATTCCAACAAACTAATCTTAAGGAAACCTGGAAGTAATTTGATTGCTATTTGTTTTGGTCTACACGACTCAAAGTTGAGTCTTCACCCCTATTTCTCCATACTGGCCTTGTTTCATATTTTCCTACTAATGAAATTGTTTTCTCTTCTTGGCTACCATCTTGTTGTCCCGTTTTAGAATGAGGACCAAAAAAGGCAATAACAACGTTTCCTTTGAACAACCATGCCCTTTTTTCCTCATCCCTTGTTGCCCTAACCTTTGACAACTCTTCCCTTCTTTCCTCTTGCTGTCTAATAGTTAAATCTTTGTTTAGAAAAAAGTGAGAGCCTCTCAAGAGTTGCTTCTTACCTAGGAGAATTTTCTTGTCACGTATGCTTGACATGATGACTTTTATGGGCCTATCTCTCTCACCACTAGGCTTACCCACCCTCCATGCTTGGCAAATTCGACCTTGCCAAAGAAACCTGTCCTTCAAAAATTCACTTGCAAGGTCAAGAGTAAACTCATTTTTTCCATACTCTCTCACACCTTTGATAATTACGTTTGTTTCTCTGCCTTGTCTTTCCTTGTTTTCTCTACCTTGCATGTGTTCCCCCTGGTTGTATGTTTATTTTTCCTTATGGGCAGAATTGCTAATGACTTGTGCCCAAGTTTTGGATTTTTTTGTAAAATCCCCTTTCTCTTCATCCCTTGATTTCTCTCCATGGGTGTATGCTTGTTCACATGTTTTCCCTTCAGCTTTGGGTGTTTTAGAGTTCATCCCCTCTTTAATTTCCATAGCATAATCTTCTCTTATTTGGATGGCCTCCTTCAAGCCTTTCCATTCAACCTTAGCTTGCAAAAGGACTTCTTGCAATAGTGTCACTTGATCTGTTAAAAATTTATTGTTTTCTATTGTCAATAGTTGGATTTGAAGGTCGCTCTCATGCCCTTTGACTTCCAAAACCTACAATATCCTCTTGGAATTTAGTAACTCTTGCACATACAGGTCAGGTGACCATGTGAGAGGTGTGGATGTGGGGTTGTACAACGCATAATCATTGTTGTCTTTATTCCTATTGTTGTTACACCTTTGCAAAAGAGGCTTGTTTGAGAGTTTATTACGGAGGGCCAATTTTTTCCTTGTCTGTTCCCATTTTGGACGAGCAGATCCACGTTTTAAAATACCCCAAAACTATTTGGCATTGACCCAAACCCACTTCCCTGCTTTGCTTTTAGAGGAAATTTTCACTTGACCTAAATGGTTTGTTTCACCTGAGACAGGTACCTCTAGTCAATTTTTTATGTGTGTTGAATGTATTGTCATTTCCATAGGGGACAAGAAAAAAGAAACACATAATAAGAAACAGGACAATACCTTCTTGTCTATTGGAAACAAATGAGTGAAAATTTGGGAGCCCACCTAAACCTCTTGCAGCTGCAACTTCTGTGGCCCAACTCACCTCCATGGGCGCACTCGTAGTTCCACACCAGGACGACCCACCACACCTCCTGCTCGGGCGTTGTCCCTTCTTTTCTATTCCTGCTCAGGCATTGTACCTGTTGGTTGTGTTGATGGGTCCTATGTTCCTTGATTCAACAGCAGGAACCAAAGCCGCCACCAAGGCCCAATTAGACTCTGCAACATTTAATAGTGGAATGGTTCTCCAAATCTTGCGATACAGACAAATTATCGATGGACTTTATGTTTTCTTGTGAAGGCTCTTCCTTCAGTTAAGACTATCTCTTTTTGGTATTTTCTCTTGGGTGGGACCGATATGAGATGTAAGTCGGTATAAACCAACTTGGCAACAAAATAGAATTAAGATTAACTACTGGGGAAGAGGATGAACTTGGGATAACCTATTGCTCAAGCACGCAGACAACAATTTTACACCACAGGCCTAGTACTAATACATTAACCATGTGAGCATCCAATTACTGTCTGAGAAACTAATTACCAGAAAGAAAACACTTATGCGATAAGACAATCGCAAGAAAAATAATTCACCTACTTAATCATCCATCACATAATAACACCACAATTCATTTTCGTCATTAAAGTAAAGAAAAACAAAATATTGCGCCAGATAACTTGACAATAGATTAAATAACTCTTACTCATTACAACATCATTCATGAAACAAGATAGGAAATAGTTCTTCTCCACATCCAATCACATGCATTTGATGAAAATAACTTTGTCTTTGGTCCAAAAAGACTTCTCAACTCAAAGGGAGCTTCAAAATAATTCTTAACAACCAGAAAGAAAGAGTCCTTGCAACAACCATCAAGCTCTCAACTAATTAGTCACGTGGCAAGTGTAGTTTGAACAAAACAAAATTCACCATGTGGTGTCCTCTTCTAACAGTTTCTTTATCAGTCAACTTGAGATATCACTTGAAAGGGTGACTTTTCTCATACTTTGACCAACTAATAAATAGTTTCTCGCAAGTTTGGGCCCATGAAAATCTGTGTTGTTCCATTGGAGCAACATAAATTCCTCTGACCTCCACTGCATGTGCTCAATACTTCACTAGACTGGTGTTTAACTGTTGTAGCACAGTCCGAGCTCTAATTGGATGTTCCATAACTCTTTTCACTTGTCATGGCATTGTGTCGGCCACCTTCGCTAGCGCTTCAGCCCACAATAAATCTTGCTTGGTATGTGATTCGACTATGTCTCACAAGTCGACAAAGTTGTCGGGGGTTCCGAACTCAGGGAGTTTGATATCCTTCAACCCTTTGTTGATTTTTCAAACTTGGTTTCTCTTGAATTCCTCTGTCAAGTCACAGAGAGAATGTTGCTCAATAGTTAGAGATATCTTTCCTGTACTCGGGATTAAAATCATTTTAGAAATTGCTTATAGGACAATACTCGACAAAATATATGAAAAACATAAGCAGGACTAAAAATAGACTAATGCATACCTGTAAATCTCGCTAATCATGGTTGTTTGATACTTACGTGATATTTGCAACCTTTCGGATTACCTGTACTGTCTTTGTTGGCGCCTCCATTTTTTTCTGTTGGGGTGGGTTACATCTACGCGCCACAGCATGGTAGATCGGGTACAGAAAACATGAGAGTCAAAGTCACGCCAGTGGTCGGTTGGCCCTTGGGGAAGGGAAAGGATGTTAGAGCCGAACATGTGCCAAAAGTACGAGTAAGTTACCAAAATATCGGATACTATTATAAGTGAAGTCGTTAAATGCTTCCAATCGAGGCAGATTGCTCTCACGGGAGTTGCATCAACAAGTGCATGGACCATCATCATCTCATTATGGAGGCTAGGGGGATTGAAAGAAATCAAGATGATCATACCACACATCCTCCGCAATTCCAATTGGCTGCATCTCGCATGACCTCAGTCATACGCATCGCGCAGATGTAGCACAAAAAATCTTTGAAATGTCATGTGGCAAGGCATTCAGTGTCCCCTGGAATGCTTCGGCTCGCTGCCCTACTCCGTTATAAACTATAGATGTTCTATAAGATTTCTATTCATTTCCCTGAGCTTATGCACAAGTGGGGATTCATCTTGTGAGCCCAATTCGATCAATCTTTGTGTTTTGGTCTTTTGTCCAGTCATGGACGTCTAAGAAAATACATTGTTGTGCCATGGGATCTCCTCAAAATGCGAGGCGGGGTCTATGGAGCAATCAAAGTGCCAAGCCTGAGCCCCAACATGCATGGGACTCGTTCTTATCTGCAGTAGGTATTCCTGAGGTTCCAAAGGAAAATTATGACCTTCGCGTGGAAGGTATAGGGTTGCTCCATGTGGATACCGAAGTGGAAGAAACTACGTCAGAAGGATGCAGGTTGGAGAACACGCTCCCTCCACAGTAGATACCACAGAGGAGAGCGAGGCCTCAGAAAAACAAGAAAGCTGGGGAACACCAAAAGATGGTTGAATCGTGTGCACGATTAGCTGCCGAAGAGTCCTTAATGCGCGATATCCAGTTCGAATTGGTCGAAAACACAAGTCAGGGAAGCGAGGTAGAACAAGAAGGATGGAAACATGGGGTTCTAACACTCGATATCCTAACCAGCAGCTGGAACAAGCACAACTTTCCATAGCTTAACTTTACCAGGAGAATAGAGAGTTACGACGACAGTTGGGGGAAAAGAACCCTGAGGTGTCAGCACCGCAAGGTCATGAAGGTAATGTAACCTGGCTTAAAAGACAACTTTGGGAAGCACAAGATATGATTGTGCAGCTACGCGAATCTCAAAGGGTATCGGAAGAAAAGAACATGAAAACACCACAAGGAGCACGGAGCAGCCCGGGAGAAAATCTGCGTGCATAAGAGACATGAATGGCGGGCACTGTTTTGTTTTCTCAGATGTTACACATAATTTTGATAAATTTCCCTGTTTGTTGTGAAAATTTTCACGTTCTCAATGTGACCGGGTCGGTTGGACAAAAGGTGTTGGTGGTGTTTATTGTATGTAACCTGAACTCGACGGGAATATTAATATATAAAACTTTGAAATTTTGTCGAAAGGATTCTAGTCATAACAATTGAATGCATTGTTTCTTTCTTTGTGCGTAAAACTATTGTGTTCTTGTCTTAGCTTCTTGTAAATTAGCCCTGATTTTGTAATTATCATAGCTCTGAGTTGCTTTGTATTTTGGTTGATACTTTCCTAACAAAAACTCCCGATGTCGATTGATGTTGATGTGGCATCACTGACTCGAGACTCATTAAATAATACCTAGAACTTAGTTCGTGGGTAATGGTCGGACTCGAGACTTTGTTTAAGTCGAACATGCTAAACTAAGCTTAACATTGCGACTACCGATGTTGGGTGAATATTGAGGATCAAAATTCAGAAATAAAACTAACATGTAGCTTCTTCGTGGGTTATCGTCCTTCGAATCTCCTAATACCGAAAACATTTTGGAAGTCGGCGATCAACGATTATTATTTCATTTTCGGTCAATGCTTATTCTTTTAAACTTTCATCGATGCCAAAGGAATCGATCATCAGCGATATCCTTGGTGAAGTTCGTTCGCGAAAGAAAACGTCTGTTCACCAACGCTGATGAGGATCAATGGTCGGTGACTGCGGTGTTCCCAAGTGATTTTCTTCCTCCTGTAATTCTTTCCGATGCCGAGTTCGTGAGCGCGTTGGGAAAAGTTTTGGTTGTTGATTATTTAGTTCTTTAAGTTATAGATTTATCGCATGTTTAAGAAAACTTAAAAAACTAAATGAAAAACAAAGTGATAAGAACAAGAAACATTTTCATATTAAGGTCGAATTCAGACAATTCAAAGATCAAGTGGTACCCAAAAAATAAAAATTTGAGATAGGATTTTTAGGGTGTGTTGAGTGCTCAACAAATGGCGACTTACTGGGCGAAATTATAATCTTTGTTCCTTCTTCACGCTCGGTTGATACGAAATATGATGGAGAACTTTAACTGGTTTTAAATCAGAACCCCTTTTACCTTTTCATTAGAAATTCTTCGGTTGATTCTTTCGGGCCTGCCCGTGGGATTTTAACCTTTATTCCTCCTTCGTTTCCTGTAACCCTGACTCATGCCCCTTTTTTACAAAAATCTAGCAAAGCATTCATTGGAATGAATCCCTTAGTTACCTCTACTCACTTGCTTTGGTGTTGCTCTGTTGCCAGCGAGCATCCATAGCCCCGACAGATTCACCCCGACATCACAGACCATGCTCCGCTGCCAGCGAGCATCCATAGCCCCAATGGAGATATCTGCATACCCTCTCCTATTGTTCACTCTTTTGATAATATCAAATTTATTCCAGCATGATGCCCCGGGCGAGTGGGAGAGGATGATGTCTATTTATTTTGCAAAGTGAGATGGTCAAGGTGAATCCTTTTCTAGCTTTGTGTTTGGGGTTCATGTAGTCCTTTCCAACTTTCCTTGTTTTCCTTAAGTTCTTACCAGGACACTAAGAAGACACTTCTGACATTTCTCCAAAGTTGTTCATTTGCACAGGTCAAATAGAGGACCCCTCAAAGAAACCGCAAGTTCCTTGATGTTTCTTGTGTTGTATGTGAGCGATGAGTTCGGAACAGAGTTCGCTATGTCGCATGACTTAAGGTCAACCATTGTCTTTCTAAACACAACTTTCAAAAGAGCAGAAATACATAAAGAAAAAGAAAACAAAAATGTATTTCGCAATCATCAAAACACTAAAACAATTTTTTTATTTTTTTTTTATTTTTTTTTTATTGTTATTGAAAATATTGTTTGAGGGATTGGCCATTTACTAGGAGGGCGTCAGGTTCCCCCCTCAGATTCTGTAACCGATAAGTGTCTTCCCCAATCTTCTCAACCACCTGAAAAGGTCCAAGCCACAGATTCTGAAACTTAGAATGCTTCCCTTTTGGCTCATTTGATATGTCCCATTATAGAACTAAGTCTCCTACTTCAAAAAAATTATCTTTAGCCTTATGCTTATCAAACCATCTTTTCACTATCTTTTGGTGAGATAGAAACTTTGAATTAGCCTTTTCTCTGTCTTCTTCTAGCATGAGAAGAGTATTAATTCTTTGTTGTATGACCGATGAGGGTTCCCCGTTGGAATCTCAGGCTAGTTGAAGAGATGGAAGATAAAGCCCATTTGGGAGAATGGATTCCTGTCCATAAATCAGAAAGTACGGGGAATTTTCTATAGCTTCCTTGGGTGTGATGTTATAGACCCATAGAGAGTGATGGAGTAGATTATGCCAATTCCTTTGGTTATCTGCAACTGTCTTTTTTAATATTCTCACTAGGTTCTTATTGGTTGATTTTTCCACCTCGTTTCCCCGTGGATAATAATTTGCAGAGTACTTAATTATGATCCCTTTGTCTAGAGAAAACTCTGTCAATAGAATGGAAGAAAAATAAGCTGCATTATAAAAAACTAGAACAGAAAGGACACCAGACCTTGTGATCAGTGGTTGTTCTATGAATTTGATCACCACCTTCTCATTTACATGATTCAGAGGGATGGCCTCTACCCACTTTCTCTTATGATATCCAACCCCCATTTCTCAAAAGGCTAAGAGACAGTCACTGGTTGGAGTTGGATTTTTGCTCTCTTCTCTCTCTCAGTGCTTATTTGACAAGTTTTACAGTTCCTAGCATAGGTGTGAGCGTCTTTGAACAAGGTGGGCCAATAATAGCTAGCTTTCAGTATCTTATGAGCAGTGGTGTTTCCTGCGAAATGTCCACCGGAAAGGCCATCATGGAGCTCCTTCATAACTTTTTCGGTGTCTTCACGTTTGAGACATATTAAGAGTACCCCATCATAATTAATCCGAAAGAGTATCGAATTTATGAGGTGATATTGTGCAGAATTTAACCTGAGAGCTCTCCCTTCTCTCAGGTTGATATTTTCTGGACAAGTTCCATGGTGTAGGAGATAAGTCAAATTATCATACCAAGACTCGGGCCCTGGGGAAATGTATGAAGCTTCACCACACCATAATTTCATTTCATTCTCCCATCCAAAATCTTCGTTTACTTGGTCCTGGGATTCAACTGCAAGTTTGCACAACCCTTTCCCTTTAACTAGTTTGGCAGGTTTTATATCTAGATCAAATTCGTGGACCACTGCCATCCAGTTCCCTCTTCTTTCCCCCATCTCTTGCTGAGTAAACAAGGATCAGACTGTAGGGTGAGGCATAATCACTTTGGTGTGGTTCTTGAGGATGCAAGACCTGATGTGTTTTACTGCCTTATATATCACATAGGCTTGTTTATCAACAATAGGATAGTTAAGTTCGACTCTCTGGAGACTATTTCTCATGAATGACACTGTAGCCTCGTTGTCATCATCATCCTTCTGAGTCAATACTGCAGCTAACAACTGGTCGGAGGCGAAAGTATAGAGGAAGAAATCCCTATTGAAATCGGGACTTCGTAACACGGGGGCCTGGGATATAGTAGTTTTAATATTGTTGAAAGCATCCTTTCGTTCATCATCCCACTTAAATTCAACATCTTTGTGAATCATCTTTTGTAAGGGTTTGATAGTTTCCACGAAATCGGGAGTGAGTTTCCTTACAAAATTGATTTGCCCGAAAAAAAGACTGCATAGCTTTCTTGTTGTGAGGCAACGGGAGTTGAGCTATGGCCTTAATCCTTTCTGAGTCTATGCATATGCCTGCTTGAGATATAATGTGCCCTAGCATCTTACCTTCCTTGACGCCGAAAATAGTTTTCTTAGGATTTAAGGATATACCATATCTCCTACACCTTTCGAAAATTTGAGTTAAGTGTTGGATGTGCTCTTCTCTGTTCTTTGAATACAAAGTTACGTTGTCTAGATACACTACCACACACTTGTTGATTAGTCCCCAAAATGATACGTCCATGGCCCTTTGGAAGGTCACTCCTGCATTGATTAACCAAAAGGCATGTGTTTATAAGCGAAGGTTCCCCACTTGGTTCGAAAGGTAGCTTTTAAACGATCTTCCTCTGAAACCAGGACTTGGTTGTAACCTGAGAAATCGTCGAGTAGAGAGAAAATATCCAAGCTAGACATGGTCTGTAGGAGTTTCTCCATTGGCAGGACTGGGCAATTGTCCTTTTCTGAAACTCTGTTCAGGTTTCTAAAATCTATGCATAAGCGAATTTCTCCAGGATTTTTCTTCACAGAAAGCATATTTTCTACCCACATGGAATGCCAGATTTGCTACCCACATGGAATTCCTGATACATGAGAGGTTCCATGGATGGGTGATACTTTCAGAGCTTCTGTTGGAAAGGTTTCACCTCAGTTTTTAATGGTATAGTGTGTTGAATGATATGGGTGTCATAAGTTTTCAGATCTCAGTACGACCATGTGAAGACATCTCGATATTGTCTGAACAATTTGAGATAAGCCTTTCTTTCCTCTTTAGATATAGTCTTGTTAAGATTCACATTCTTTGGGTTTTACGAGGTTCCGATATTTATAGTTTAATGCAGGGGATAGGAGCTACCGATCTCTACATTTTTAGGCCCCCTAAATCGTTCTTTCAAATCAAATAGATTTTCTATATTAGCTATCCCTTTTGAGATGGTGTGATATTTTGATCTGTCAACAGGATGGCCTGTCCGAGGATCATTTTTTGTTGATTTCTCCTGGAATACCTCATCGTCAATGGCCAAATCTATGAAATTGTCTTGGTTAGTTAAGAAGTTTATTATTTGTTCATATCCTTCAAATACTTTCCAATTAGAAATATTGTTAGGCACCGATGGTTTGTAGAGTAGGTCCACAGTGAATCAGGAGGCTTCATAGTCTTCCAGAGGTGACAGCCTTGAAGAAACTGTGGCCAGGGAATCAACAAGGATATTATTTTCTCTAGGGATTGCAGTGATATTGAAAGCTTAAAAATGATCCATTAACCTATGCACTTCCTGTTGATAATTCTTTAGGTGTGGGGAATTGCAATGTATAGTATTCCTTACTTGTCTAATGATAATCTTTGAGTCCCCGAAAAATTTCAATTCTTTGGCATTCAAGTCTATGTCTTTCTTTAACCCTTGTACTAGAGCTTCATACTCGACGGTGTTATTGGTGCATTCGAATTCTAGTCTACAGGATAGGAAATGACGTTTACCTTTTGGATCAATGAGGATGCACCTTGCCCCTGATCCCTCCTGTGATTTAGATCCATCAAAGTATATGGTCCAAATTTGTGAACGACAATCTCCCTTTTCCTCTTCCTTATTACTTTCTTGCTCTCATATCTTTTGTTCTATAATATCTAGCGCAGGGTCTTGACAGAAGAGGGTGTCTTCTGTCGGTATCAGCGACTTCTCTTGAAAAACCATTTCAGAGTTTTGAGTGAGAGGGACATTGGATAAGAGAGGAGAGAAGTTTTCGAAGTGGGAATCACAGGAATAATTTCCCAACATAGGGATATCTATGGACGAGGGTTCGTTCAGGGTTTCTAGATCAGTGACTGTGTGTTTCATGTATCTCTCCCTATTGATTCTGATCATATTCTTGTATCCCTTCAGTGGTAGACAAAGGTGTGCCCAGCCTGTACTAAATTACCCGTTTAACTTCTCATACCAATCTTGACTTAGTAATAACCCATAGGCCTTTGGGATGTCTACCACAATGATGTCAATCACTTGCACAAACTTAGTATGTGTCACTATTCTGATCATTACCTCTCTGAGTTCCCCCATGACTTTGACTTGGGTCCTGTCTAGCTGTATCACATGTTTATTTCTCTTAAGATGAACGAAATTTAATTTTTTGCAAATAGACAAGGGCATAACAATATGCTCCCAAATCTACCAAACAATTGTGGAGGTTCCTGTTGAAGACTTCAAATGTTAAGAGAAACGGAGGGGAAAAAGGTTTTCCCTTCTTATATTCTGAGGAGGTATTCACATTTGGTTTATTTACTAGATCTGTGGAAGTTAGATTTATTTGCTGCTCATTGTTTTTCATAGGGTTTTCTACTGATTTCAACGCTTGTAGAAGGAAATCTTTTTGCTGAGGGATTTTTCATATGCCCATAACCGATATATTATCCTTCAACTTCTTCAGATATTCAACTACATTGTACTCCAGTTTGGGAGATTCTCGCGTATGGATTCTAAAAGGGTTCTTACGAGGAGAAAACGATGCTTTCAGGTGCTCTAGAGTTAACCTTTCCTGTGACGTTTGAGTGGTAGTAGGATCCTTTGATACATGAGGCCATTTACTTCTAGTTTGCACAATCGAGATCTCTGTGGGTGGTTCTTGAACCTGAAATAGGTCGTCGGAAGGCATAATTAAGTCAGGATCCCATATCAACATGGTTGTATCTTCTGGTGGGTCAATCTCTTCCTGGTCAGCAATATTCATAACCGAAATTCTTGGTTGTTCGGTTAGGGAAACCTTGTCTAAAAACCGGTTGGCCATCAAATTCATGGCATGCACCCATTGAGGGTTATTTCTTTCAGAGTGGTTTTCCTGGTGATAAGTATAGAAAGAATCAGATGTGACATTCCCTAGATCGATATTCAAGTTAGCTGGGGGAGGTTCAATGGATTTGAACGACAAGTTCCTTTTAAATAAATTCTTATAAGGCATTTGGCCTTGGTTTCCTTCCCATGCATTTCTCTTCATGTCTATGATATCATTTGATAATTTATTAACCATGCGTTGTAGATATTCTGTGTCTCCATTACATTTGTCGGGAGTCTATTCTTCTTGTTTCCCTGGTGGTCTAGTTAGAAGGAGTCCTCTCCTGGGATGAGGTTGAGCTTCTTTCTTAACTAAAGAGACATGGACTTCTTTACACCCTTTCATTTGGAATTCTATCGTTTTAGCTTCTTCAAAATTCTCACCTAAGGTTCGTTTGGTAGCCCTCTTCACAAACATGGAAATAGAAGCTAGGAGTGCATTAGCGTATACTTCGATTTTCAACTCCTGAGTTGGTTTGGCTTCGGGTTGAAATTTGTTTAAGATGGTCGTGAATCTTTGTTTAAAATATTTAACCTTCTCTTTCGAACTCATGGTGGCGGCGAACAACTCAGCCATCAGAGCTCCTGTAGTAGTCTCTTCTGCAAACTTATCTAGAAAATCGTTTTTGAAAGTTCTTCCAACTATTTATGGATCCTACAGGTAAGTTAAAATACCATGTGGAGGATGAGTTCTCAAAAGTGTAGGGGAAAATTATGCAAACCACGTCTTCATGCTGGACGTTCATAAGCTTGATCGCTAGTATAAATTTCTTGATATGATATTCAGGCAATCCAGAGGTTTTAGGATCGAACTTAGGAAGAAACTCCTCGGGATGTCAGGGAAGGTTATGGACTAGTTCCGGGAGGGCCAAAGCATATTTGCTAGCCAGGTTTGATTGTTCAGAGGTGGGTTCCCCCTTTCCTCATTATGGTCATTGTTTCCTTCCATATCTTCAGACTCTGAGTTAAACTCCTCCTCTTCCGAAAAACGTCTGGTTCAGAGATGTTGTCGGCTGGTGTTTCGGGTATCAAATCAAGAGGATCTTGGATTTCGGTTATTATGAAATCTATTAAGTCTTCTACCGAGTGCACAAAAACTACGTTGGGAGTACTAACCACTGGTCTTCTTTCTTGTTTTCTTCAAGGGAGTATGGGAGCTAAGGACAACACACCAATCTGTCGGGCGTAGGCTCTTGTGCTTCTTCTGAATTGATTTACATCATCGTGAGGAAGAGCGTAGGGTATTTCAGGGTGAAAAGGTTCTTCCTCGGGCTGGGGTGAGTTACTCGTTTCAGGAGTACTCAATGTGTGTGGGTTGTATTGGGAATGACTAGCCATGCATGTGGGATATTTTGAATCTATACGATGTTTGAAATACCATGTAGAATATATATCTATCCATTCCTTATCATCCCTCCTTCTAGCGCCAATTTTGTTGATGGGTCCTATGTCCCATGATTCAACAACAAGAACCAAACACGCCACCGAGGCCCAATTAGACTCTGCAGCATTTAATAGTGGAATGGTTCTCCAGATCTTGCGATCTGGCCAAATTATCGATGGAATTTATGTTTTCTTGTGAAGGCTCTTCCTTCAGTTCAAACTATCTCTTTTTTGTATTTTCTCTTGGGTGGGACCGATATGAGATGTAAGCCGGTATAAACCAACTTGGCAACAAAATAGAATTAATCTTAACTATTGGGTAAGAGTTTGAACTTGGGATAACCCGCTGCTCAAGCATGCAGACACCAATTTTACACCACAGGCCTAATACTAATACATTAACCATGTGAGCATCCCATTACTGTCTAATAAACTAATTACCATAAAGAAAACACTTATGTGATATGACAATGGAAAGAAAAATAATTCACCTACTTAATCATCCATCACATAATAAAACCACGATTCATATTCATGATTAATGTAAAGAACAACAAAATATTGCACCAGATAACTTGACAATAGATTAAATAGCTCTTACTCATTACAACATCATTCATGAAACGAGATAGGAAATAGTTCTTCTCGACTTCCAATCACATGCATTTGATAAAATCAACTTTGTCTTTGGTCCAAAAGGACTTCTCAATTCAAAGGGAGCTTCAAAATAATTCTTAACAACCAGAAAGAAATAGTTATTGCAACAACCATCGACCTCTCAACTAATTGGTCGATGTTCTTATTTATAACATAAAATTCAACTAAAAATAACGGCTAAGTGTAGTTTGAACAAAAACAAATTCGCCACGTGGCGTCCTCTTCTAACCGTTTCTCTATCAGTCAACTTGAGATATCACTTGAAAGGGTGACTTTTCTCATACTCTGACC
The DNA here is from genome assembly GCA_009831015.1 of Picea engelmannii. NCBI lineage: Eukaryota > Viridiplantae > Streptophyta > Pinopsida > Pinales > Pinaceae > Picea > Picea engelmannii. Next base: position 1,401,013 of record ML785339.1, read on the forward strand.
AACTGATAAATAGTTCCTCGCAAGTTTGGGCCCATGAAAATCTGTGTTGTTCCATTGGAGCCACGTAAATTCCTCTGACCTCCACTACATGTGCTCGATAGTTCACTAGACTGGTGTTTAACTGTTGTAGCACAGTCCGAGCTCTAATCGTATGTTCCATAAATATTTTCACTTGTCCTGGTGTTGTGTTGGCCACCTTCGCTAGCTCTTCAACCCACAATAAATCTTTCTTGGTATGTGATTCGATTATTTCGCACAAGTCGACGAAGTTGTCGGGGGTGCCGAACTTGGGGAGTCTGATATCCTTCATTACTTTGTTGATTTTCAAACTTGGTTTCTCCTAGATTCTTTGGTGAATTCATGGCGCCAATGTTTCTTAGTAGTCAGAGATATCTTTCCTCCACTCAGGATTAAAATTGTTTTATAAATTTCTTACAGGACAATACTCGGAAAAATATATGAAAAACGTAAGCGGGAAGAAAAACAGACCTATGCATACCTGTAAAGCTTGCTAAGCATGGTTGTTTAATACTTATGTGATCTCTGCAACCTTTCAGATTACCTGTACCATCTTTGTTGGCACCGCCATTTTCTTTAGTTGGGGTGGGTTACATCTACGCGCCATAACATGGTAGATCGGGTATGGAAAACATGAGAGTCAAAGTCACGCCAGTGGCTAGTTGGCCCTTGAGGTAGGGAAAGGATGTCAAAGCTGAACATGTGCCAAAATTACGAGTAAGTTCCCAAAATATCAGATACTGTTATAAGTGAAGTTGTTAAATGCTTCTGATCGAGGCAGATTGCTCTCATGGGAGTCGCATCAGCAAGTGCATCGACCATCATCAACTCATTATGGAGGTTGGGGGGATTGAAAGAAATCGAGATGATCGTACCACACATCCTCCGTAATTCCTATTGGTTGCATCTCGCATGCCCTCGTTCATAGCCATCGTGCATATGTGGCACAATAATTCTTTGAAATGTCCTGTCGCAAGGCATTGAGTGTCCCTTGGCATGCTTCGGCTCATTGCCCCGGTCCGTTATAAATTATAGATGTTCTATAAGAGTTTTATTCATTTCAGTGAGCTTATGCACCAGTGGGGATTCATCTTGTGATCCCAATTCGATCAATCTCTGTGTTTTGGTCTTTTGTCCATTCACGGAGGTCTAAGAAAATACGTTGTCGCGCCATGGGATCTCCTTGTTGGCCCTTGACCAAGTTTTGAGGAACACTTGGTCATATTTGACTGTTTTGGACTTCGACACCCTATCGAAGATGGAACACTAGGTGAAGCAGAGATCACGGGATCTCGGTCCACTTTGGGCCTCTTTTAGGGTTTTGGGTTATTGTAATGGGAAAGGGATATCGGCCCATGGGTTTACCCATGTTTAGGCCTATTTTGTAAAGTATAAATAAGTAGCTAGGAAATGTAAGAGAGTCCGATAAGCGAATAAGCTAAGTGATAGTAAAGGATTTGTGTATACTGTGTGACCGACTTGCAGAGTTGAGCGCATGGATTGTGAGAAGGCTCTATTCTAGATCTACTCGGGGAAGGAGGATCTGGCGAGGTGCGCGCAGATCTCCTGTCCTATGCAGAGTACAAGTTTAAGCTCTGTGCTATAATCAGATTGACCAAAGATAATAATGAAGAGAAGACTTTGTGGACGTAGCCCCAGGGTGGGGGTGAACCACGGTAAACCTGCGTGTTGTGCTTGGTGCCTCGATGTAATGTATTTGTCTCTTTCCATGTGTTGTGCTTTGATATGATTATACTATGTTCTTTGCTATGTTATACTTAAATAGATCTACTTTTCTTTGTGCTTCTTAGATGTATGGATGTATATCTGACATATATGAAAGTGTTGAGTGATAGACCTATTTTGTTGTTGCTAAGTGCTAACTTAACCTAGATCTAAGTGAATGTTGCGGTGCTCTGCGCCATCTGCGGAGTGTCGTGAGGGTTAAATATTGATGAATGATCTATGCTAAAGTGTTTTTCTAAGTGTTAGAATCAAAGATCTGTGTCCCAGCTAAGGTTGCAGACACCTGAGTCCTGCAACCACCCCTGCCTCTACCTCGGGTGAGACTTCATCTGCTTCGTAGGTGTTGCCGAAAGGGTCGGTAGTTAGGGTTTTGTTGGTGTGTTGTTGAAGCGTTGAACCCCGGGTCTGCCCCTGTGCCAACACTCCTCAAAATGAGAGGCAGGGTCCGCGGGTCAATCGGAGCACCAGGCCTAAGCCCTAACATGCCTGGGACTCGTTCTTATCGGCAACAGGTATTCCTGAGGTTCCAAAGGAAAATTTTGACCTTCGCACGGGAGTTATAGTGTCGCTCTGTGAAGATATCGAAGTGGAAGAAAAGACGTTGGAAGGACGCAGGTTGGAGAACACGCTCCCTCCATAGCAGATACCGCGGAGGAGAGCGAGGCCTCAAAAAAAAAAGTAAGATGGGGAACACCAAAACCCGGTCGAATCGTGTGCATGATCAGCTGCCAAAGAGTCCTTAATGCGCACTATCTGGCTCGAACCGATCGAAACCACAAGTCAGGGAAGCGGGAGAAGAACAAGAAGGATGGAAACCTGGGGTTCTAACGCTCAAGATCCTAAACAGCAGCTAGAACAGGCACAACTTTCCATAGCTTAACTTTACCAAGAGAATAGAGAGTTACAATGGCATTTGGTGGCAAAGAACCCTGAGGTGTCAGCACCACAAGGTCATGAAGATAATGTAAGATGGCTTAAAAGACATCTTCAGGAAGCACAAGATATGATCGTGTAGCTACGCGAATCTCAAAGGGTATGCGAGAAACAGAACATGAAAACACCACAAGGAGCGCGAAGCAGCCCGGGAGAAAATTCGTGCACAGAAGAGACATGAATGGCGGGCACTGTTTTGTTTTCTCAGACGTGATGCATAATTTTGATAAATTTCCCTATTTGTTGTGAAAATTTTCATGTTCTCAATGTGATCAGGTCAGTTGGCCAAAAGGTGTTGGTAATGTTTACTATATGTAAGTTGAACCCGACGGGAATCTTAATATATAAAACTTCAAAATTTTTCCGAAAGGATTCTAGTCATAACAATTGAATGCATCGTTTCCTTCTTTGTGCGTAAAAATACTGTGTTCTTATCTCAACTTCTTGTAAATTAGCCTTGATTTTATAATTAGCATAGCTTTGAGTTTCTTTGTATTTTGGTAGATATTTTCCTAACAAAAACTCCCGACGTCGATTGATGTTGATGTGGCGTCACTGACTTGGGACTCATTAAATAAAACCTGGAACTGATTTCGTGGGTAATGGTCAGACTCGGGACTTTGTTTAAGTCGAACATGCTAAACTGAGCTTAACATTGCGACTGCCAATGTCGGGTGAGTATCGGGGATCGACCTTCGGACATAAAAATAACACGCAGATTCTTCATGGTTTATCGTCCTTCGAATCTCCCGATACCGAAAACATTTTGGAAGTCGATAATCGACGATTATTATTTCATTTTCTTTCAACGATTATTCTTTTAACCTTTCGTCAATGCCGAAGGAATCGATCATCGGCGATATCCTTGGTGAAGTTCATTCACGAAAGAAAACGTTCATTCATCGAAGCTGATGAGGATCGGTGGTCCGTGACTAGGGTGTTCCTGAGTGATTTTCTTCCTCCTGTAATTATTTCCGATACCGAGTCCGTGAGCGCGTTGGGAAAATTTTTGGCTATCGATTCTTTAGTTCTTTAGTTATATATTTATTGCATGTTTAAGAAAACTTTAAAAACTAAAATGAAAAACAAAGTGGTAAGCACATGCAACATTTTCATATTGAGGTCGAATTCAGACAATGCAAAGATCAAGTGGTACCCAAAAAATAAAAATTTGAGATAGCCTTTTTAGGGTGTGTTGAGTGCTCAACAGGTTGCTCGGTCGTTGTCCCTTGGCTTCTATGCATATTATTTATTCAGAATATTCCTTGGTTTCTTGGTCGTTGATCCCTGCTCGAAAGCCCATGGTTGTTGTTCCCGTCCCTGTCATATGGTCCGCCATATTCGACACAGAGAGGGGTCTTCACGTGTACATGCGGAGGTTCCACTCCACATGGTTTTCTATTTCCCATGATAGGGGATGACACTCTTATGTGAGTGTACACATTGCATCTAAATGATATGTTTAGTAATAATAAATCTTCTACAAGTATAGTTCATGTGTATTCACTGAATAAAGATATCGATTTCACTCTAAAATCATCGTCTTGTCCTCTGTTTATGCTTTCTCTGTATTTCAAAAACACATATGCTTTCTCCATACTTTAAAACTACAAGGTAGCAACACATAGGACAATACGTTTTGATATAAGGTCGGTGAAATGTTGATTATTATAAAATTTTCATGCTCATTACACTTGGCAGAGTTATTAGGGTTTGTGTCATAATGATGAAG
>ML785339.1:1407061-1417865 GCA_009831015.1 Picea engelmannii
GTATTGATCTTTTTTTAAGTTTGGTCTAGGATTTGGCTAGATGAATGAAAAGTAAATGGGGCAATGTTTTTAAGCATGAAATTTTACTTATTTTCTTAAAGGATTTGATGTATAACATTCAAGGGATTTTTCCCTCTGTATTTGCTCTGGCCATATTTTCTAACTGACTGATTAATATAATTTTCCATTGCCATATTTATGTATGTTTGATTAAATCAATTTCTATTGCAATTTCCAATAACTTTCTTTCATAGAAATGTTTAATCGTGTGGCTTGAAACTTTGAATGTTGTTATAGTTTCATTGATTTTAGCATTTGAAATCATAATTACTTCGTTGCTCCCCAGAAATCCCATTCAGATAACTAATATTGTCTTGAACATCTGTGCAAAGTTAACAGAGTTAGTGTTTGTTGCTCCTTGCTCTTTTATTTTTGAAGTAAAAAGGTCTCCAAACGTTTGGAAATGCTAATAGAGTTAGGGTTTGTAAATCCTTATGCCTCTATGTCAAAGTGAATTTGTGTAGTGTAAACATAGTAGGTTCATCATGATCATTCAAAAACACAATTATAAATTTAAAAAATTGAAATGTGAAATTGTCAAAGATATTCTTAAACTGACATTGCCAAACACCAGAAATCTTGTTAAGAAATGTAACTGAATGATGATTGCAGTGGCTACTCGCGCTAAAAGGTATTTCCACCCCTTACAACATCAATAGGAAAAATTATGTGTTTCGGATGTTGTGAACTATAGATGATGTTGCGATGATAAATGGAAATGAGCATCACTGGGCAGCATAAGTGTTAGAACTACCTTGATACACCCTTTTCTCGGGTGGAACTGTGGAACCTTCTAATTATATATGAACTGCAATAGTGATTCTCACAAGGCTGGTTGGAGGAGTCCATCAATGCATCATCGTGACTTTCACTGACCTGCGTCATCATCAGTTCTTTCAGTGACCTGTCAATATATTTTCTCTCTTTCACATCTCCTCAGCCCTACAAATAAAAGGAGAAGAAGAAAACAAAATAGAGTTTTAGAAATTGATTTAAATTTCCATCCCTCTGAATATGAACCATTCCAGTTTGAATCTGTCAACAAACGGGGACGTCCTCACTCAAACAATGCATCTCCTATTGTCCCCAGTAAGTTGGATTGAGTGAGAAGATTTATTTTTTTAGGATTTTTTGTGTACCCGTCCTCATTTTTTACTTGTAGTGTTATGATGATTATAGATGTGCAACGTTCCGCAGTTGTGGCTTCAACCCGAGAACGTAGACATATACGATGCCATTCTAGTTCTCCTACTACACCAGGTGTATTTGATGTAACCAAAGTTTGGATACTATAGTGTAATTTATTTGATGCTACGATGGAATTGGACCAACATTGCATCGTTACAATGCACATGCAGGAACTTCTCATGTACTGAACAGTGAGATGAGTATTCTGTCAATACATGCATACTCATACCCATCTCACTGTTCAATACATACCAGAATAATTTCCTTTTATAGACAGTTATCTGTCATTTGTGAATGACATGCTAAGACCATGCTCGATAGAAATCTGAGTTTATAATAGATAATTAGTGCTTGTGCAATAGAGTTGAGTTTAGGCCTTACCCAAGGATTAACCTGTCCGTCCATCAACTCCAAGACAATAAATTTGCAGTGGTATCAGGGATAAGAAAGCTAATAACAACACCCCTTATAATGATCTCAATAATATGAGATATAATAGGCAGGCTAACTTTTGAAGATTACATACCTATTTTGAATCTTTTAGGAAATCCAATTACTCATGTGCAATGATAATATATTGTATTTCTAGTTATATCTAGATTGAATCATGGTTAGTATATTATGATAAAGTTGTGACAAAGTGAGGAATAATTTGAGAGAGTGAATCAAGAATGCTTTACATGGAATGAACTAAATGTCTATTCTTGTATGTTTTGAAGTGAAATCCCCTCTAATCCTTTTTCTATGGGTCCTCATATGGAGTCCTTGTTTTGAGGCTAAGGAAACATTGGAGCATGCTTCCATATTTTCTAGTAAATGTTGAAGTGAGAAGTGATACAATCTAACAATCATGAACAACTTGAATGTTCTATAAGAGCTTCTCCTGCACTTTGAACTGTAATGCTCATTCAATACATAAGGCATAGTTTTTGAAACATACATTAATCTAAGGTCTTCTACAAGAAGAAATGTGTCCTTGCATGGGAAATGGTACCACAGTTTCGAAGCTCAATAAATTAGTCTATTGTTCTAACTTGAACATTGTTGCAAAGAAATACAAGGCATAACTGAATTGCAATGAATCAATTAAGATCAATCGATTTAGAGTTTACCTCAACTTAAATGTGAAGATATTAAGCATACTAACATCCTAGCTTGTTGGGAGTGAATCGCAGGAAAATCTATGGAACATTACAAGAGGAGGTGTGGAAAAGAGACCATTATTGAAGCTAGGTCAGACAGAGGGGAAGGCCCTATTTACGACACTGCCTGCATCGTGGAAAATGATGTGTCATATCAATGGGGATAAATTTACTAGATGTTCCACCGAGATTCCTATCTTGAGGTATCAAATGATGATCGATATTTGTGTGTCTACCACGCTTTAAAAAGTTCTCGACTTTATCAGATAGTTGCACATCCTAAAGTGTTCCTCCATGTAGAGGCTATTTCTTGGATCATCCATCGAACTGACATTAACAATAGGCTGATAAAATATACTGAAGGGAAATTTATTGGATCTTTCCAAACCTCAACTATACATGCATGCTATAAGATTCCTGCTGAAGAGATTCAACTCACAGATGAATGTATGTTGAAATGTGCTCTAGATTGCAGAGAAGAAATTAAGAACTGGTGAGTTCCAAGTGTAAGTTTTAGATCAAGATCCGAAGATTATCCCACGAAAATGCTCAGAGCCCTTATAGATATGTTGTAGCCCTTATGTGTAGGCTTTATAGAGAAGCAGACACTTCAACATTCAAGTAATATTGGGTTCCCTTGCTACACACTATCAAAACTACTGGTCATATATTTAAGTGGGCAGCTATCCTCTTAGCCAACCTTGAAAAGTCTGTATCAGTAGTAAAACATGTAGTGTCGGGGAAGAATTTGTATTTCCACGTGTCATCCTACCTTTTGGATATGGTCTTCCAAGGACATGCTTACCCAATAATGGGTTGGAGATGGAAAAAGAGTGACCTCCCTATTCATTTCTATTGTCAGGACTTGTGGGAGCATAAATGTCGAGTGCACTATCAAAATATTCGCGACCACTTCTTAATTTTGTTGTTCCAATTGTTATTCTACACCCGAGCACCATGCATGTCAGAGAAAGCAATGAAATCTATCAGCGAAATCGACGATTGGTTTGTACTTGAGAATGAGACTTATATCATGATCTACGGATCAACCAAACCTCCACACGTACTTCCCAAATTTGTGTCTGACAAACAGGTGTTGCAGGAGGTAGCATACCACACCCTTGTACATGGGGTTGGGGCATCCATTTCCAATATAAGAAATTGTCATGGTCAGCACTACCATTCTATGTGGGATCCTACAATTTAAAGAACTCAAAGGAGGCACATGTTGAGGCATAGGCTTTGGCAACATTCCATTTCGGGGAAGGAATATTCCATAGATATGATCCCCAAAAGCTTGTTAGCCAACATTGTAAACTCTGCAAGCATAAATGGCCTTATGAATCTGAAACATGGAGAGATGAGGATATATACAAAAATTAACATAATTATGATGAGGTTATCTTAAGAAGGGGAGGAAGATCTACGAATAAAGAAAACTCAAAGGTCAAGCAAGAAAATGAAGCTAAAGAAGCAGAAGCCGAGGAAAAAGATGAAGAAGAAGATGCGGCGAAAGGAACAACAGAAAAATAAAGATTGGAGAAGGATCATGAAGCACTTCAGAAAAAGAAAGCTGAAGAAGAAGTTGTAGCTAAAGTAGTAGCAGAAAAAGAAAGGTTGGAGAATGAGCCTGCAACACTTCATCATAAGAAATCTAAAGAAGAAGCTGCAACTAAATCAACAACTGAAAAAGAAAGGTTGGAGAAGGAGGTTGAAGCACTTCGGCAAAATGAAGCAATAGAAGAAGCAATTGCAATAGCAAAAGTGAAGAAAAAGAGGAAGGGAGAAGAGGAACAAGAGCAAAGGAGATTCTGAGTAGAACAAGAAGCAAAACTCAAACAAGATGAAGAAGAAAGGAAAAATAAAGAGGAGGAAAAGAAAGGACAAGAGGAAATTGATGACACTGATCCCATGGATACCAACCTACCTGAGGCTTCCATCATACCATTGATTGGAGACCATTTCCCTCTGGGAGAACTAGGGTTGGGGGGGTTAAAGTCCTTCAAATCTAAGAGAGTGGAAGACCTAGACTCTTTCATATTTAACAGGGCCCAGGGAAAGATTGTACAATGAACTGTAAGAACATTTCCCATTTCAGGTGTTCAACCAGTTACAGTAACCACAGAAAAAACAATACTCATAAACACTAGCTAGGATCCTATAGCTGTGGCCTCTACTAGTGTAGCATTTACAAAGGCCACGCAAAAAAATATCAGAGACTATATCAAAGAAAGAGGAGAATGCAAGGCTTGAAACGCGTCCCTGGAGGAAGAAAATAGATCTTATAAACAAGAAAGGAACAATGTCACAGAGCACAAAGAATGTGCTAATGAAGTACACAAAGAATTCTGTGATATGGAAAAGAAAGTATATCATTGTCTACAAGAATTTCAGGACATATCTGCTCAAATTTTGTCATTATATGATCATGTTAATAAGAAGAACATCGAGCTGGCAGGAGTGCGCATCGCCATCGATGATCTAAATAGGTGTCCACGAGAACATCCAGATGCACCCCCAGAAGTCCCAAGGATGGTCTAAGATGAACATCAAATGAACTATACAGCCATTGCAAGGGCCCAAAGCACTGGAATTAAGTTGGAGCAAGACATAGAATACTCCATTGGCACCTGCAAGTGGCTTTACTTGTTGGCAGATAAATTGATTGAAAAATGCAGGCTGCCAAAAATCGGGGATTTGGGAAATCCAAGGCCAACAGAGCAAGTCTTTGCAGAATTAGAAGAGGCCATGAATGCTAGGGAAATCTCCATAAGCATAACTCAAAGAGTAACCCAAAGAACTTTAAAAGAACATATTGTTGAGCCAACAAGAGAACATCATATGTTAATTTCTTACTTGGCTACTTTGAAAATAGACATGAAGACTGTAATTCAGAAAACAACAAATTATTCAATTACATTAGAAAATTTTCCTTTTAGGAGAATTGAAATGATCTCCTCTTATCATAAGATTTGGACTGCCTATCTATAAAATCAAGGCCAGGGAGGAGAATAAATTTACAATTTTGTAATGTATTGTATAAAATATTGTGCTAATGTATTATTAAGATGATTAGTTATATACCCAAGAGCACTCGCAAAAAATGGCTCTTACTTTTTGTAATTTTGGAGAACTACGTACTGAAATTTTGATGAAAAGAAGACCTCAGGGCCATTATTGTAGGGGAAGTGAGTTAGTGTTGTGTGATGTACTCGTTGAACTGTTTCTAGTTTGTGTTTTTCCATCTTCACTACTGTAAAATTATATTATCCATATGAAAAAATATTATTTTGTGAGTTTCCATGGCTTTACTTAGACTTAGACCTACTAATTCTACATGGGGTGTCATTCTGCATGAAAAAACATTCTTATTGTAGTAGTTGATTATTTTTCCTTGTATTTACTAAGATAAATACATGATTATGTTTGTAGGTTTTTGTCTTGTTGCAGAAGCTGGATAAAAATCACAACTTTGAATAATACAACCATAGTACAAGTTTTTATTTTCTCTAAACAATTGATGTTTTGATTATTTATTTATTTACTAGATAGATAACATGGTCTTATTAGTGATGCAGTGTATTACATGAACTAAATATATCACTCTGTAACTATTTCAGGAGGATTGAAATTATAGAGTTCTTAAGGAAAACAATGGGCGCAACTACTTTTATTGTTTGGCCAGTGAATGCAATGGTCTACTACGTACCAAGTGTTCTACATTTAATCAATATAGAAAAGAAGTACATTCTTGGGGACCCATAACATTGCATGTTGGCGCACCACGTGGCTTTCGGTACAATCTTAGATCTGAATACAAATTAGAAATAGATCGTTTCCGAAAAAATTACGACATTGAATATCATTATAAGAAGAATAGAAAGGTTGTTGAGACCACTGCCATTCGAAAAGAGGTTCAAAACGCGGTACACTGTTTTTTTTAATGAAATTTTATTTTCAGATATTTTCATTAAATTATTCTTTACTGATGTATTCATTTTGTTTTCATGTTATAGGGGGTGAAGTGTTCTCAAGAGTTGAGTGCAAATGCTTTGGAACGTGTGAGAAGACGCGTTTATGAATATGACGCTCAATTAAAGGAAAAAAAACTACATTAAAAAAAAATATTCGCAAGAAAATCATTAAGGGAAAAAATTGGAGTATGCTACATAAAATGTTTAATGAGTTACCACCCGTAAGAGCTATTCAAATTTGTATTTTTTTTTGTTGGATACGAATTCAATGCTACATGGTATTTAATAAAATCACTTTTTTTTTTAGCATGTTTTTCTTGAAACAAAAAAAATTGTCTACCTCCTCCCAATGTAAAGAAGATGATACATTATCTATTGAAGAGTCACCCAATGTACATTTTGTAAGATACCACATGTTTTTTTACATAATTCTACAAAATACTAAATGAAAACCCTTTTTATTGACATATTTTTTGACAATGGATGTATTTATTTGAATATATTCAGGGAAATATTATATCTATTAGTGATCCATCTTCATTAGATATGGAGGAAAGGGTGGATGAAGGTTGTAAATATGGGGAAGGAATGAGTCAAATTCCTATTGTTGGGGAAAATGTTGAAACTCTTTTTAATTCATCAAAGTTTGATACTTCTGCTGATCAAATTTCAAACCCATTATATGAAAAAACACCAGACGTCGTTGTTGAAGAAAATAAGATATTTGATAGTATTGACACCATTCATTGTTTCGAGCAAAGTTCAAAGGATTTGTATGATAAGACACCAAACACCATCGCTAAAGAAAACGAGAAATTTCATACTGATGACACTATTCTGTGTTCCTATGGGCAATGCTCTAGGAAAATATTTGATATGACACCAGATAGTGTTCCCTTAGGCCAAACAACTTTTGATGGGACTCCCATGGGATTAGATGACCCATTTGTTTTTTCAGTGAATTTGCATCCATCTTCTTATAAATGTGGTGAAGATCCAAGAAAAAATGTCCTTGATGGGAAAGAAACAACTTGGTTTATTGAATACGATCACAGTGATGGAGAGGACACAACTATGGTAGGTCATGGAGAGGTCAAAAATGTGGTAAATGAAGGGATATTAGAGAATCCTCTATGCTAGAAAAAAACAATTTTGTGCACAAATACACACAGCAGGGGTCGCAAAAGGACCTTTCTCACCCCAGATGAAGCAAAGGGTGGGAAATCCAATTATCCTCACCCATCATTCTATTCAAAATCTATTGCCCAAAAAAAGAGGACACACACATGCACTATAAAGAAAAATAGGTGTGAACTCTTCTTGACGATACTTTATAATATCTATCGAGTTTTTCACATTTAAATATATTGTTTTTTGTTGATGGATTATAATATCTATACTATGTTTAAAATGAAGTTATTTTTTTTGTATTCAAGTATGTTTTATTTTTTTTGACAGACAACACTTGCAACGACCACACTCATATCCTCATCTCTTCTTTTAGGGGATACCTACGGAGAATGTTTATGGAGGATGTTCCATCCTTCAGATTTTGAGTACTTGCTTGGCTTTTCCTGGGAGTCGCTAACACTGATAGTCTTCTCTATCATGATGGGTTTATAGAGTATACAAAATAGTACCCTAATATCGTTATATATGATACTCCATTGATTAGAGAGCATAAGAACAAAAGAGGGGTCAAGATGCATATACAAGACAAGGTTCAATACAGTGATGAATTTTTTGAGATTTTGGATAAGGAAGCTCATATCTACTTCTTTGTATTGAAGGTCATGACGCCTGGAATTCAATATACCTTAAAAAGAGTTGCAAAAGAGTTGCAAAAGAGAGACGATAAATTTTGGATGAGATATTTTCACTGCTTAAGAAGAATAAGAAGTGGCATGTAAAAGTTTATTAGTCATTTTGTAGAGCTTAACTTCATCCTCCTGGGGAAATCTCCATTAATCCTTGACCGAATTGATAGTTATTGTTTTGTGTCTCTTTGAGAATATCAATCTAATATTCTATATGCATGGCTCAACTATATTTTCTTTGGCATCACTATGTGGAACTTGTGAAAATTATTTGTATATATTAAAGTTTTGKCCAKATAATTGYARAGGGMACATTTTTTKCATTCCTTKCTAATGTTCTATATGCATGGCTCAACTATATTTKCTTTGGCATCATTATGTRGARCTTGTGAAAAATATTTGTTGATATTAAAGTTTTGGCCTTATAATTGCAGAGGGAACATTTTTTTKCATTCCTTGCTAATGGCCTTAAGGTGTTTTCTGCATTCCTTGCTAATGTTCAAACCATTGCACCCAACTAACCAAAAATATGATTTTGGGTCCACTACAAAAATTTGGAATTCTCATAGGCCCGATCTCACCATTTCTCACCATGTTTATTACCTCTTAATATGACATGGATTTCAAACTTGACATGATTTATGATACTAAGAGAAGAATCAAGAAATTGTTTCTTCAAGTATCAAGTATGATTTCATAGGGTGCCTTTGAATATGTCCTCTCTCAAAACTACTTCAACCCTAATTGTAGCAAGCCTTTTCTCTTGCTAGAAAATTGCGCTACAAAATAGAAGTCAATTGTGTAACACATGCATAATTAGCAATGTTTGTGCACAACATCTTTTAATTGTATCTTTCAGGTGCCCTGCATCAAAATTTTCTACCACATATTCACTATATACCATGTTTCCTAGCTCGGATTCTTGATAAAAAGTCTCATCTGCTACTAGGTGATTTGCCATAACCATTTAACACATAATACATTAACGTTAACATTGTCACTGGAGCTTTCTTTTTTCTCCTCCAATAGAAGGGAGGTAGTTATCTGGATATGTTTGGTGTTTCTTTAGTTCTCAATATCCTAACCTTTAGTTCTCAAGATAACAACCTCTATGGGGGTTGGCTGCAGGCTCATTTTACTGTATTGGTAATGGAAACATGGTATCATTAAGAGTATGTCGAGAATGTGTGTAGATTTAGATCAAGTGCAGGTTGACTCTGATGGGGGGAGTCATGGTCTCTGCACCTGTAATTGTCAGTCATGTCAGACACTTCTTGATGGCATCTCTTGTAGATCAGTCTTTGTTTCAGCATTGAGTGTTGCCTTCTTTTACTATATAATTTTGCACCTTTTTGGGTACTCATACTTCTTAAGCTTTGTTAGACTTATTAGTTATTAGCTAGATGTCTAGATGATATTTAGAAGCTTAGATTTTCTGATTTTAGCATCATTATGGGAATTTCTTTTGCACTCGTATTGTAATTTATGATACTGGGTGTATTTTATAGTCCCATTGACCTACTTTACTGGTCATTTTTTGGACACTAATAAAATTATCTTAGCATATCTTATCTGCAAGTTTTATCCAGTTACGTAACTTTGTCCCTGTATCTCCTGATGTATATTGTGTTTTGTTGTTGATGTATAATGGGTAAATGAAGTTAATCTGCTTGGTATTTAATTGCCCTTTTCTATAGCTTGTTTACTTTAGGGATCACTCTCTTCTTCCGCAGTTGACAAGGTTTGCTCCACAACAACAATTTGTATGTTTGGTCTAAAATGAGCTGACAAGTGCAGCTCTGCCTAGTTCCATTGTGAAAGATCACATGTGCATCACAATGCAATTTCCCTACCTTCATATATGAAGCATAATACTCCTGCATACAAATCTGACATTTATTACAAACATTATGTGTGTCTAGATCAATAACAATAAACAATATCTCTAAGCGGAGTTACTAAATTAGTTGTGAGACATAGGCTTTTGTAAATGAAGCTCCTAAGGACAAGCACTCACTGATTAATGATAAAGTGGTATTTTTAATACTAGTAGTCTCACCATACAGTTTTTCCCTTTAGTGTTATGATCGTTGGGTTGAGGAATGTTAATTATATTGTGTCTTGGATTATTGGGATCATCTGTTTGGAAATACACTTTCTTGGAAATGACTGTCTTTAGGAAATGTTTGATCATTGTTGCTTGGTTGCCTTTAATATTGGAAGGATAATGATCCTATGGAGGTTAGATGTTTCTTTAAATGTATGCCAGTTTTATTGAATTCACATAAATATCTCATTGTCTTAGACCAATTTAGGGATTCAAACTCGCTTTTAGAAATGATTTGTGGCCTTGTTGAGTCTGTACCACCGATTATTTGAATTTCTTGATCATCTCCATGGAAAATTTAAGGATCGATACTTTTGAAAGTGTAGAAACAGTAAACCTTTGTGAATCTTACTAATTCGTAAAATTGCAACTATAAAATGTTGAAAAGTCAACAAGAAACATGTGTCTAATTTAGTTTTCCCTTAATTAAATTAGACAATAAATATTAATCTATTATCTCATTCATAACTGAGTGATTTGGAATTGTAACAGAATTATAAGTGTAGTTAAGTGAGT
>ML785340.1:6857-20032 GCA_009831015.1 Picea engelmannii
TGTGTATTGTATGGGATGGTTATGTGCGGAGGATTTTATGGATTGCAATGAGTTTTAATTGAGTTTGTTTGTTCAAAGCAATTGTTGTTGAGTTATTTGCGTGCTAAGATGATATAATGTGCTACCAATGAGAAAGATGAGGTTCTTCGGAAGTTGCAAACGTCGCTAGTAGCAATTTACTATGCATGAATTTGGGTTTCAACAATCTATTTCAGAAGGTGAAAAATCCTATGAGCCGGTTCGATTGCATGTGTGGTGCAGTGGGCTCTATTAGTGTGTAGTGCAGTTAGTTTTTCTCTATTGCTGGTTGGAGTGGTTGATTGTTATTATTATTTTTTTTGCAAGGGCGATTTAAGTGGGTTAGGGTTTCTTACAGAAAGTGTGCAGGCTGATGACAATTAAAGGTTGACAAGAAAAAAAAAGCATGTTGTGTGTTACGAGTTGTGGTGTTGAGCTTCTGCAAATCTATGTGATAGGGTAAAAAATCATGTGCTTTGTGTGGTATATTGCAAGGAAAATTACAAACTAGTTCTTATTTTGCATGGTGCAATCAGTTCTGGTCTGTTGTTGGTTGTTGTTTTGTTTTTGTTTGCAGAGGTGATTTAAGAGGGTCAAGGTTTCTTACAGAAAGTGTGGACGTCGAGGACAATTAAACATTGACAAGAAAAAAAAGGGTTCAGAAAGATGAAAGTGTTATCAATGTTCAAGTGTTGTGCATTACAAGTTGCAACTGTGGTGGTGTAGGGCTTCTGCAAATATATGCCAGAGGGTAAGAAATCATGTGCATTGGGTGCTCTATGGCAAGGAAGATTAGAAACTAATTCTTATTTTGCTTTTGCAGATATGGATATTCAATTATGTTGGTTGGATAGATACAATTAGTTTGTGTGCTTGTTGTTTAAGAGTATATGCTTGATGCATAGTGCAAGTGTTGTGTTTTGTTTGGGTTTGTCTTAGTGTTTTATTAAATCCTATTCCTATTCCTACAAAAGTTGTGTGGGCCGAAAAAAATGAAATTTGCACATGGAAAAACCTTCGTGCATAGTGCAATTAGTTTTTTTGTTTTACTGGTCGAAATGGTTGGCTATTGTTTTGTTCTTTTGGAGAGGAGATTTAAGAGGGTGAGTGTTTTCTTTGACATTGTTCTTTGCATGCTAATATGATATAGTGTGCTACCAATGAAAAATATGAGGTGCTTCGGAAGTTGCAAATGCTACAAGTAGAGATTTACTATGCATGAATTTGGGATTCAATAATTCTATGCCAGAGGGTGAGAAATCTTGTGAACTAGTTTGGTTGCATGCATGATGCAGTTAGTTTTGCTATGTTGTTGGTTGGAATAGATGATTTTTGTTTGCAGGGGCGATTTAAGAAGATGGTTTCTTACATAAGTGTGGGCCGAAGACAATTAAAGGTTGACTGGAAAAAAAAGTCATGTTGTGTGTTACAAGTTATAGGAGTAGTGGTGTTGGGCTTCTGCAAATCTATGTGAGAGGGTAAGAAATCCTATGCATTGCATGGTGTATGTATATTGCAAGGAAAATTGCAAAATGATTCTTATTTTGTGTGGTGCAATTAGTTTTGGTCTGTTGTTGGTTGAGATGGTTGGTTGTTGTTTTGTTTTTTGCTTGTAGATGTGATTTAAGCAGGTCAAGTCTTCTTACAAGAAGTGTGGACTCTAAGGACAATTAAACATTGACAGGGAAAAAAGGGGGTTCAGAAATATGAAGGTGTTGTCAATGTTAAAGTGTTGTGTGTTGTGAGTTGCATCAGTTGTGGTGTTAGGATTCTGCAAATATATGCGAGAGGGTAGAAATCTTGTGTGTTGGGTGCTATATGGCAACAAAGATTAGAAACTGATTCTTATTTTACGTCTACAGATATGGATATTCAGTTATGTTTGTTGGACAAATGCAATTAGTTTTTGTGCTAGTTTTATAAGAGCATATTTTTTATGCATAGTGCAAGTGTTGTGTTTTGTTGGGGTTTTTTTTGGTGTTTTATTAAATCCTGTTCCTATTCCTGCAAAAACTATGTGGGCTGAAAAAAATCAAAGTTGTATAGGGAAAAATCTTCTCACGTAGTGTAGTTAGTTATGTTGTTTCATTGGTCGAAATGGTTGGTTATTGTTTTGTTTTTTTGCAAAGACGATTTAAGTGGGTTAGTATTTTCTTTGACAATTTTCTTGCATTCCGCATCGGTGTATCTTATGTGCTTTGTACATAGTTTTTTGCCTAGGACAGTGAACATTCATTCTATTTTCAATTTGTGTGAAGATATTTTAAAGCAATTATTATTTTGCATCTACAAATATGGATATTCACCTATGTTTCTTGGATAGACACAATTGGTTTGTGTGCCTGTTGTCTAATAGTATATGCTTCATCCATAGTGTAGGTGTTGTGTTTTATTGGAATTAGCTCTGGTGTTTTGTTTAGGGATGTTGTGGTTTATCATATGCAAAATTGTATGTATTGATGGTTTTCTTTGAATTTCATTTGCATTTGAAGATGGGAACAACTACTTTTTTCGAAAGATATTGGGATGTGCAATGCAGTGTTTCCTATGTGCGAAGACGTTTTCTTAGACATTTTTTCTGCATCGCGCACAGATTTTTCTTCTTTGCTATTTACATTTTTTGCATTGTACAATAAACATTCGATTGTTTTTCAATCCCTTCGTGTCTCTACATTGTGATGCTTTGGTAGTTCGATAATTGCAATGATTTTTTGAAGAACATGTGCAAGAACTCATTGCAGCTATGTATTTTGACATTTTCATATGCATTTGGAGATGCAGTGGTTTTGCAAGGTGACACTTGCGGTTTTGCAACTCAGTTGTTTTGCAGATGGATTTGTTGCTTGCATGTTTTCTGAGTGCATGTAGCTATTAGCTATGTACGTTAGCATTGGACACAAATGTGTGGCGAGAATAATAAAAACTTACTCTATTTTCGACTGTTGTATGGAAGAAAGACATGTTGACAAGTCGTTATGCTTCTGCGGGTCCACATTTGCAATAGTTGTATACTTTGTTATAATGCATTTATTGTTTATGTGGGTTCTTTGCTAGTGTGATATGGCAATGTTGTTTGTGGACACCTGCTTTGCAAAGAAATCACTTAGATTATTTTAAGTCCTCGTGCAGTGAATCTATTCTTCAAATGTTAGTAAATAAATTTTATATTGCTTGTGATTTGGCATTGTCGTTCTTTGATGTTTCGACAATTATGTAGTTCATGTAGCTATTCTTAGGACTGTCTATGTTTAATCCTTGTGCCCAGAACTGACACATGTTGTCCTCCTTCATTGTTGTAGTTTCTCACTTCCGCATTTCAAATGGTTCAACATATTTGATTGTGGTGAGCAAAGTAATTTGCAATATAGATTAAAGATTTATTTTTAATTCATTTTCTATGATATATAAGCAAAGAGCAGAAATTCACTTAGTTTGTTCTAAAGATACACAAGGATTAAAGATACATAGTTCCAAGTAGACCAAGTATAGCTATGTGAGTTGCATACCCGACGAGTACTATCACAAGGACTGATAATAGGGCATGCATTCACTCACTCTATTTTGAATCCTTGAATGCCCCACAAACTTGTACTTAGTGTACTTGAGTCGTTGTGTTTTTAAGCATTGTGCGAGGAACCAATACATGTCAGGCTATCGCATTTCTACACTTGCACAACTCCGCATTTCTAATAGTTTTTCATTTGTGATTGTGACAAGCCACGTAATTTGTAAAATAGGTCGTTGGTTTATAGTAAATTTATTTGTTCCCATTTAGGACCAAACCCATCTATAGACAATGCAAAACATATGTGTTTCTTATCTGTAGATTGTTTGATGGTTTTTTATTATTGTTATTGCTTTTCAAAAGGTGTCCGATATAAGACGCTTTTATTTTAAGATTTGTGTAGAGAACTAGCACATGGAACCTTATTTCATTGCTACACTTCCGCACCTCTGCATTTTCAATAGTTTCACATCCATCATTTTGATAAGTGACATAATTTTCAAAATAGGTGATTGGTTTATAGAAAATTGATTTTCTCACATTTATGAGAAAACGCCACACATCTACAGGCAATGTGAAGTAAATGTGTTGCTTATGTGCAGTGTAGATATGTTGTTTAAATTTCTCCTACCCAACACCTAGTAGTTAATTCCAAATAAATCACTTATTGAATTAAACCATAGTTGAGTATTCAACTAAACATGAAACAAAATCATAAACAAGGAAATGAAATCAAGCACACATGAACACCAATATTTTAATACCCTTCTTTCCCCTAGTTTGTAATTATAACTATAACTGGCCAAGAGACTATGGCAGACTAAATATGTGTGAATGTTTGATTTGATGAACCTTGTATAGAAGGATCAATGTATGAATTTTCTATTATTTATAGAAATTGGATATGTGTTGCACAACTGGTGAAAGTGGGGGGGGGGGAGAGTTTTCCAAGATAGACCATGGATGATATGAGAGATATGGTGAGGGAAACCAAGAATGGTTGAGATGACCCTCACCAAACCAATACCTACTTGGTGTAATTTATCAACAGTCCTTTGACCCATAAATGATTTACTAGTCATGTCGGTAGTTGGAAGGCCATCCTCAAGAGTTAATGAGGAGATGGGGCAGGGTACCCATCTGTAAGGCTGCTAGGCCTGACCACGAGTTGGGTATTTGGACCCATGCAACCTTGTTGGGGAAGGCAAGAAAGGAAGTCATTTGGGGGACATAGATAGATCTACAAAAAATCAAAGTAGAGATAACATTCTCCAGAAGAGAGGAGAGCATGTTTCAACTCAGGAGTTGAGAGAAAAGATGATAAGCAAGCTCAATTTAGTTATAATAATCCATGGTAAGGATCTCGCTAAAAAATGATAAATGAGGCCGATGAGTGACCGAGGAAGTTCTCGTGCAGAGGAATCCAATTGCCAAGATCCTGTGGTAGGGGGAGAGTAACCTCTATCCCTGACTATCATGGAGCAAAGAGAAAGAATCTCTCTCAGAGCATCTTGGTCTAGCTCAAGGGTGGCCAACAATGAATCCATCAGGAGTGGTTGTGCTTATGGTTGGGTGGAAACTGACACCCTTTTTAGCATTCGCTTCACATTTTCTAGTTCTGATAAGTGTTTTCATACTCTGTGTAACACATTGGGTGCGATGATTGAATGTTTGTGTTTATGGTTAAGTCTTGCAGTGTTTGAACAATTATTAGAAATGCTCAATTTTTCCTCTATAAATTGTTATTTTTACATGGTTTTCGATTTACCTCAGTTAGCCACTAAAGAGTTATGGGATGTGAATCTGCAAGAGAGTCAGGGTAGGATTAACTGAAATGTTTAAGTCCTGTCGACATTTTGAGTTCACATCAACATGAATGTCAAGTTCAAATTTGTGGGAGAAGGGTGTTCCTTCAAACCCTCCAGCCATGTGATTGAGAGATCATACCCATGGCCTTAATCAAGTATCAACTAAGAGCTGAGTGTATCCCAAAATCCAAGTATGATCCCATATGACCCAGGGTTGGAAACCCCTCGCTAAGCCTGAAAGGAGTGAAGCTACTTTGGCTTCAGGACTTCGGGACTTATGATTCCACAACCCTTGAAAATAGTCAAAGGTCAGAGCCACAAATTGATGATGGTCGTAGATCTGGGGATCCAATGGAGATCTCTCTTAGCCGTTAGATCAGACTTAGGAAGGGTAGTGTTAAGTACTTTGGTGAAGTTCCACTTCGGAAAAATATGAGTGGTCTAGCGCTGAAACTATAGACAAGCTAGGTGGATGGCTCTCCTTAGTGAGTTTGATTTTGAAATCAAACATATAAAAGGAAAGGAGAACAGGGTGGTTGATGCCCTTAGTAGAAGTATGAAAGTGGTTCACTTGGCAGTTGTAAGTTTCAGTGAATCAGACATCAAGGAGAGAGTCAAAATTGCACAAGAAACAAATGCATTTTTCAAGACCGTGACATCATACCTAAAGTAAGAGCCCACAGGACTGAAGTATGAAGGTTATCAGATGTTTAATGATGGCCTGCTAACTTACAAAGGTAGATCGTATATTCCAAGTTGTGATGAATTGAAGAGGTTCATAATGGATGAATACACAAAAGACCATATATTGGTCATCATGGTTATCAGAAAATGATCATGACCACTAGGAGACTATTTTATTGGCCCATACTGAAAAAGGACATAGTTGATTACTTAGCTAAGTGTCTAGAATGTCAGCAAGTTAAGGAAGATCACCGACACCCAACAGGGTTGTTGCATACCCTACCAATTCCAGAATGGAAATGGGAAACCATCTCCATGGATTTCATCACAGGGTTACCAAAATCAACTAAATAGAATAATGGCATCATGGTAGTTGTGGAAAAACTAAGCAAGGATTCTCAATTCATTCCCTTCAAGTCAACTTGCAAGGAAATATATATTTCCAGTATTTTCATGAAAGAGATATTTACACTACATGGCATGCCTAAGGAAATTATATCCAACATAGACACAAAATTTACTTCAAACTTTTGGAAATCTCTATTTGTCGGTTTTGAAACAAAATTGCTACTCGGTACAATCTATCACCCTCAAAATGATGGATTGATAGAGAGGTTAAACCAATTATTAGAGGACATGTTAAGGATGCATGTAATGCATCAACCCAAGAAGTTGGAAGACTACCTACCACTAGTATAATTTGCCTACAACAATGGCTATCAAGAGTCGTTGAAAATGATCCCTTTTGAAGCCCTCTATGGAAGACAATTCAACATTCCAATCAGCGGGAACAACCCAATAGACAGAGTTACATTTGGGTCAGATATGTTAAAGGAAATGGAACAACAAGTAATTCATATCTGACAAAATATGAAGATATCCCAGGATAGAAAAAAGAACTATGCAGACATGAAAATGACTCCCAGAGAGTTCAAAGCAGGGGATCATGTGTATCTATGAGTTACACACATGAAAATCTATTTGAGGATGGGAGCTTGTGCCAATATAGATCCTCGGTATTGTGGACCCTTTGAATTTTTGGATAGAGTGGGACCATTAGCCTATCGTCTAACACTTCCTCCCACAGTGAAGGCACATAATGTTTTCCATGTGTCTTTATTAAAAAAATATGTACATGATTCAAATCATATTATTGACTTATCTGTGATTTAGGTGGAACCCGAGGGAGAATTCCTACCGGAATCTCAATTCATAATAAATAGGAAGGAAACCCCACTCAAGAACAAAACCATTGCACAGGTCAAGGTGCAGTGAAAACACTTTGGCCTAGATGAGGCTACATGGGAAATGGAGGATTCCATTAAACATGCATATCCATTTTTGTTTACTTATGTACATACAAAGAACATCGACAGATAGAACATCGAGGACAATGATACTTTAAGGGGGAGGGGATTGTAATACCCTTGTTTCCCCCAGTTTGTAATTATAACTATAACTGGAAAAGGGACTATGGCAGACTAAATATGTGTGAATGTTTGATTTGATGAACTTTGTATAAAAGGGTCAATGTATGAATTTTTTGTTATTTATAGAAATTGGATATGTGTTGCACAACTGTTGAAAGGGGGGTGGGGGGTTTCCAAGATAGACCATGGATTCTATGAGAGATATGGTGAGGGAAACCAAGAATGGTTGAGATGACCCTCACCAAACCAATAGTAAGTACCTACTGGGTGTAATTGCTCAACAATCCTCTAACCCAAAAAATAATTACAAGTCAGGATGGTAGTTTGAAGGCCATCCTCAAGAGTTAATGAGGAGATGTGGTAGGGTACCCATCTATAAGGCCTCTAGTCCTGAACATGAGTTGGGGATTCATACCCACACAACCTTGTTGTGGAAGACAAGAAAGGAAGTAATTCGAGGGACAAAGACATGTCTGCGAGAAAGCAGAGTAGAGAGAACATTCTCTAGAAGAGAGGAGAGCATGTTTTGATTCGAGAGTTGAGAGAAAAGATCAGAGGCAAGTTTGTTTTGGCTGTAAGAATCCATGGGAAGGATCTCACTACAAGATGATAAACAAGGCTGATGAGTGACTAAGGAAGTGCTCACACAGACCTCCTTGCTTGGTGTAGATGAATCTGGTTTCCAAGATCCTGTGGGAGGAGGAGAGTAACCTCCATCCCTGGCTGCATGGAGAAAGGAGAAAAAATCTCTCTTAGAGAATCATGGTCTAGCCTGAGGGTGGCCAACGGTAAATCCGTCAAGAGTGGATTTGCCTACGCTTGGGTGGAAACATGCACCCCTTTCATCAGGCACTTCACATTTTCCTGTTTTGATAAGTATTTTCATACTCTATGTAACACATTGGATGTGATGATTGAATGTCTGTGTTTATGGTTAGGTCTTGCAATTTTTGAACAATTATTAGAAATCCTCATTTTTTCTTCTGTAAACTACTATTTTTACATGGTTTTGTATTTACCTTAGTTAACCACTAGAGAGTTATGGGATGTGAATCCGCAAGAGAATTGGGGTAGGATTAACTGAAGCATTTAAGTCCTGCTGACCTTTTGAGTTTACCTCAGTAGGAATGTCAAGTTCAACTCTGTGGGAGAAGGGAGTTCCTTCAGACCCTCCACCCATGTGACCGAGGGATCATATCCATGGCCTTAATCAAGTCTCGACTAAGAGTTGAGTGTATCCTGGAATCCAAGTGTGATCCCATATGACCCAGGGTTGGAAACCCCTCGCTAAGCCCAAAAGGAGTAAAGATAATTTGTCTTCGGGACTTATTATTCCACAACCCTCAAAAACAACCAAAGGCCAACGTCATGAATTGATGAGGGTTGTAGATTTGGGGATCCAGTGGAGATCTCTCTCAGTCGTTATATCAAAATTAGGAAGGGTAGCATTAAGTACTTCGATGAAGTTCCACTTTGGGAGAATAGGAGTGGTCTAGCGCTGAAACTCCCAAATGTCAAAGTTTCTAAGTTAATTTGGACCATTGATAATAGAGGGACACATGTCCACAAATCAACAACTATCTAAAAGTTTAGGTATTCAATGGTATCAATGTGAATACATAGGGACGTTCAACATAGAACGTGGAACGCTGAATGCTGACGTTCAACGTAGAACGTTGAATGCCGATGTTCAATGTAGAACGCCAAATGTTGAATGCCAAATTTATAAAGTGTCGTAGACTATCGGCCCTTGGAGCCTTTAGGATCTCTCTCAGTCGTCGATCTAAGGATTCCATTGAGAACCCCTCTTAACTACCCAACCAACCAGGAACACGTTGTGGAGCAACATGTGGCCCCCACTTGTCCCTTGTCAAAATTCATTCGTTTTACTAGAGTCGTTGGATGAGAGGCCATGTGCCAGGAAATCCTATAGTCCAGAGACTTGGTACACCAAAGGAACTTGGAAAAGATTCTTTGGAGTGTGAAAAACTTCAAATTCACGAATGACAAAGATAATCTCAATCGTTGATAGGATAAGGACACATGGCGTTAGATTAGAGAGTCTGAAGACTTAGATCTTCGAGGAATTCATGATGTGAGGAGTTGGACAATCTCAAACATGAGATTTGAAATAAGTTAAAAGGTTGTATGTCAAGGGTTGATGTTGCTCACTAACGTCATCTAGGGTGACGTGGACCTGCAACTAAGGTGAGACGTGTCACCGGGATATGGACAATTCATAGAACCCTTATGCCTATTAGAGCATGACATGTGTCACCCCCTAATGAGGACACATGCCACCCCTAGCTCTCATCACGTGTCAGCCTTTGGTTCATGCCCACCTAACCAACATGATTGGTGATGTCACCAGTACTATGGGAGTTTGGGACTTCAGGAGTTTGAAATATTTGGGGCATATTATAGTAGAGGGATGATCAACTTTGATCGCCAAAAACATAGAACATCGATCATCGATTTGTCAAACACCAAACGTCAATCGTCGAAGGGCCAATGCCATGTGGAGATATTTAAAGACTTCAAGGAGTATGTGTGCAGTAAGAAAAGGGGTTTCCAACAAGCAAGTTCATTTTGGTTGTAAGAAGACATGGGCATGATCTCTCTACAAGCTGATAAATGAGGTTGATGAGTGATTGAGTAAGTGCTCATGCATACCTCCTTGCTTGGTGCAGATGAATCTAGTTGCCAAGATCTTGTGGGAGGAGGAGAGTAACCTTTGTCCCTAGGAGAGTAACCTTTGTCCCTGGCTACGTGGATCAAGGAGAAAAAATGTCTCTCAAAGCATAATGGTCTAGCTGGGGGTGGCCAATGATAAATCTGTCAGGAGTGGATGTGCCTATGGTTGGGTGGAAACATGCACCCATTTCATCAGTCACTTCACATTTTCCATTTCTGATAAGTATTTTCATAATCTGTGTAACACATTGGATGTGATGAATGAATGTCTATGTTTATGGTTAAGTCTTGCAGTTTTTGAACAATTATTAGAAATGCTCATTTTTGCTTCTGTAAACTGTTATTTTTACATGGTTTTCTAGTTACCTCAGTTAGCCTCTAGAGAGTTATGGGATTTGAATCCGCAAGAGAGTCGGGGTATGATTGACTGAAGCATTTAAGTCCTACCGACTTTTTGAGTTTACCTCAGCAGGAATGTCAAGTTCAACTCTGTGGGAGAAGGGCATTCCTTCAGACCCTCCACCCATGTGACTAAGGGCTCATACACATTGCCTTAATCAAGTCTCGACTAAGAGTTGAGTGTATCCCGGAATCCAAGTGTGATCCCATATGACCCAGGGTTAGAAACCCCTCGCTAATCCTAAAAGGAGTGAAGCTAATTTGGCTTCGGGACTTCGGGACTTATGATTCCACAACCCTAAAAAACAACTAAAGTCTAGAGTCGCAAATTGATGAGGGTCGTATATCTGGGGATCCAGTGGAGATCTCTCTCAGAAATTAGATCAAACTTAGGAAGGGTAGTGTTAAGTACTTCAAAAAAGTTCCACTTCGGGAGAATAGGAGTGGTCTAGCGCTAAAACTCCCGAAATCCAAAGTTGTTAAGTTAATTTGGACCATTGATAATAGAGGGATGCATGTCCGCAGATCAACAAATATCCAGAAGTTCAAGTATTCGGTGGTATAAATGTGAATAAATAGGGATGTTCAATGTACAACTTGGAAAGCCGAATGATGATGTTTAACGTAGAACTTCGAACATTGATGTTCAACGTAGAATGTCGAATGTCGACGTTCAACGTAGAACGTCGAATGTCGACGTTCAACGTAGAACGTTGAATATCGAATGTTGAATTTATAAAGTGATGTAGATCGTCGGCCCTTGAATCCTTCAAGATCTCTCTCAACTATCTATCTAAGTATTCCATTGAGAACCCCTCTTAACTTCCCAACCAACTGGGAATGCGTTGTGGAGCGACACGTGGCCCCCACTTGGCACGTTGGACTAGAGTTGTTGGATGAGAGGCCACACGGCAGGAAATCCTATAATCCAGAGACTTGGTGCCCCAGAGGAACTTGGAAAACAATATTTTGAGTGTTAAAACCTTTGAAGTCACGAACGATGAAGTGAATCTCAATCTTTGATAGGATGAGGACACGTGGCGTTAGATTAGAGAGTCTGAATACTTGGATCTTTGGGGAATTCATGATGTGAGGAGTTGGTAAGCTTTGAATCCCAGAGTTGCGAAGTAACAAGAGTCGTGGATCTATGGATCTATGTGGACAGATCTCAACTGTGAGATTTGAAATAAGTTAGAAGGTTGTATGTTGGGGGATGACGTGGCTCACTGATGTCAGCCATGGTGATGTGGACCCACAACTAAGGTGCCATGTGTCATCGTTATATGGAAAATTCACAGACCCCTTATGCCTATTAGAGAACAACACATGTCACCCCCTAATGAGGACACATGTCATCTCTGGCCCTCACCGCGTGTTAGCCTCTGGTTCATGCCCACCTCGCCAATGTGGTTGGTGACACGATCGAGATTCTGGGAGTTCGGGATTTCGGGAGTTCAGAAGATTTTGGGCATATTATATTAGAGGGATGATCAACATCGATCGTTGATTATCAAACGTCGAAAATGTAGTATGTCGATCACCAATTTGTCAAACGTTGAATGCCAATCCCTAGAGGGCCAAGGACACGTGGAGATATTTCGAGACTTCGGGGAGTATGCGTGCAATAAGAAAAGGGGCATTCAATGCCGAACGTTGAAGACAGTGAATAACAACACCCATATAAATTCGAGAGGTCATATCTTGCAAACCATGGATTAGATTTTGAGTCGGTAACAGTCATCACTACTACATTGGGCACAAATTACGACGAAATATTATGACGGTTTAAAATTTCATCGTATTTTTTTTTCTTTTTTTTGGACTAAATATACTTTTTCTTTTAGGGGTCCAAATGTTGGTCGCTCTAGCGACCAAACTTCCAAGTTGGTCATTTTAACAATGAAAGTTGGTCGGTAGAGCGACCAACCCCTAGTTATTCGCTATAGCGACCAACAATGGCACGTGTGAAAATCAACGGTCATTTACGGTAAATCAATCCTATATATATCTGAGTTACGACAAATTTGCTATATTTGCGACAATCATTTTCTACAGTTGCGAAAATCATTCGGGTGTTCTGATGCAATGGCGTTCTAGTTTTTTATGAAATCTTGATTTCAATTCTCTTTCAAGAAGAGGAACATTGAATTGATCAGACTCTACATAGCTGATATTTTGAAGGTTAGTACTTAAATTTTTTCTGTGTGATTTAGTAATTTGGTGCTATTGAACTATTTTATGGTTTATTTTCACTCCTTAAATCAAATTTTATGGTTTATTTTAACTCCTTAGAAAGATTTTATGGTTTATCCACTTTTGATAGAGTAAAAATATTACTGATTCAACTACAATCACTCTAATTTTGTTCTTATATTTCATGGAACTTCTTGAATATCTAAGTATCCTTGCCTTAGTAAATTTACACTTAGGGTTTCCTCCTTGAGTTGGAAAATAACCAACTAGAAGTGAAGAGCAGTGGCTTTTTTGTTGATAGTGGGCATCAATACTCTTGTGTATCCCTAAAGCTACCCTAATTTTTATTAGGGACTTAACATTATATAGTGTGATTTTGGTTGATAATAGATCCACCTCCTCTTGTTAATGTTTCATGCTTTTAGGATTCATGTTGTCCCTTAT
>ML785340.1:80930-97905 GCA_009831015.1 Picea engelmannii
TATTTTTACAGTCTCTGTACATTTCTTTCATTAATAGAAATCGTGTATTACTGTATCTCTATTTTTATGGTTGCATCTCTGATATATTTCTGTTATATTACTGGATATACGCGATATCTCTGTGCATTTCTTTATTATATCTCCGCTCTCATTTCATGCCAAAAATAATCTAGATCAATGAGGTATTATGTGATTTTTCCCCACCGGATGTATGTGATCTCTTGGGCCAATCATATATGTGGAAGAGCCATGATGTTTATGAGTCTCTACCCTACAGTGTCATTGTTTCTCTGGGGGGTCATCTCTACAAAATACTAGAGGTAGTTCCAACTACTGTTCCACCTAAAAAGTTCCACAAGGTAGTAGCTCATACTGCAAAATTTAGCTTCTTCACAATCTGTTCAAAAGGAGAACAGAAGGAAACTGCAACCACTATAGCCTCACCCCAAGCACCTTCTATCAAACAGAAGCAAGTCGACAAGGTTGTAGCAAAGTGCAAAGATTCCTTCTGCACATCATCCTCTCATGTAGCTCGACTTTTTGAATGGCCTCAACCTCAACAGGTTCGTGACAAACTTCCACAAACTGAGCAGCACGACGTCTCCAACAAGGCAAGCAACTCACCAAGATGCAGATTCAGCAAACGCTTTTCCCTCTCCCCTGGGAACTCAATGCAATGGAGACCATTGCTTCCTAAGGAGGGAGGATTGATCCAGGTGGATATCGGTGGCCACCCACCTTTTTCGACTGGCTCAAAACAGTTTTCTGGCAATTTTGGCAATTTACTATTTTTAGCAGTTTTTAACTTCTGGGGCCATTTTGAGGGCCCAAATGAATTTTTTTCGAGATCAAGGTTATTAATGATATCTAAATGAATAATTGATTCCCAAAAAAGAATCTCCTTGACAATACCTTTCCAATGAGCTATCACATGCCTAAAACGGAGATCGTATGCAAAAGTTACAACCCTGGGAAGTTGATGTACTCACTTACCCAAACGAGGACCACATGACCTTTGGTGCTTCATCTCCTAGGGTTAGGTTTTTGGATGTCTAGGAATTTTGGCATTCCCGTTTATTGTAAAAAGGCCTTCAAATTCTCATTGTAATCATCTTCTTGTAATGCGAGTAGCCATCACATCTCTTCTCAAAGATAAGTTGCCACCATTCTAGTGAGTCTTTCACTCTATATTTTTACAGTGTCTGTACATTTCTTTCATTAATAGAAATCATGTATTATTGTATATCTGTGTTTATGGTTGCATCTCTGATACATTTATGTTATATTATTGAATATATGTGATATCTCTGTGCATTTCCTTATTATATCTTCGATCTCATTTCGTGCCAAAAATAATCTGGATCAATGGTAGTTAAATGTAATAAATGTGAGAAGGCTCTCTGGAAGGTTCCTAGGATATAGAGAGAGATATATAAATAAGTGTAAGAAATGTAATGAAATGCAGTGAAGAATATTGTGAATGTATCAAACATTCCTTGAGGAGTGTTATCCTTCCTTAAGGATTAATATATGGTGTTACCCTACCTCAAGGGTTTCTCTATTTCTTGTGTTCAATATTTTGGTGAATGGTTTCGATTATTCTTGTTGAGATTCTTGGTTATTTCTGAAGTACATAGTCAGATCTATTAAGGAACTTAACAGAAGGTAAGAGCGTGGTTTGATCCCGCAGTCACAAAGAAAAGAATGGTTTGAAGGAAGCGCCTGTCTATAGATATTCAAATCCATAACAAGAAAATAATCAGTGAAGGATTAAAATGTTGAACAATTTTCAAAGGATTTGAAGTCTTTAAACTATTAATAATAATAATAATATAAGTTATTATTGTTAATTTAAATGAAGAGGTGAAATGGTTCAAAAAAAGAGACGCAATGATTCAAATTCACACCAGTTGTAAGACTATATAAACAAGAAAGAATGGTGAGAAGAAAGTGTCTCTGCAGTCTAGATCAAAAGATCAAAAGAAGAAGTAGAGTCCAAGAAGTAAAAATGAAGATACTTATGAGTGTTAAATGGAGGAGAAAGGAATGATTCATATCCTTTACAAAGTAAAGAGTGAAAACAAGGGAGTTGGTGCTTCCTAGGGTTGGTTCCCCAAAACAAGAGAGTTGATGCTTCCTAGGGTTGGCGCCCTAAAAATAAGGGAGTTGGTGCTTCCTAGGGTTGGTGCCCTAAAATAAGGGAGTTGGTGCTTCCTAGGGTTGGTTCCCTAAAACAAGGGAGTAGGTTATTCCTAGGGTTGGTGTCCTAAAGAAGGGGATTTGTGTCTCCAAGAAGATTTGTGTCCTTCACAATCACAGATTATTCTTTATAAACTTTGTAATTCTTGATCTATATAATTGATTTTTTAAATACAATTCCATTGATTATCTTCTATGATAATTAAAATAACAAAGTAATTACTAATTGTTTAAAAATGTAATATTGATTCACCACCCCCCCTCTAAGTATTTCCAACAATTGGTATCAGATCCAATGACTTCAACATAGTCTAATCACCAGAAGGTAGATATTGAAAGAAATGGATCAGCAAGAGGGATTGTCTTCCAACAAATCACCATTGTTTAAATAAGATTATTATTCTCTTTGGAAAATAAGAATGAAAAGATACATGTGGGCTCTTGGTTACGATGTTTCGGAATCTGTAGAAAATGGTTACACTGCACCACCTACTCCACCCACAGATACTGCAGGAAAACAGATTTGCAATGCCAACTCAAGAGTAGTCAATGCCATTCTAGGAGGATTAACAAATCCCATATTTGTGAAGGTAATACATTGTAAGTCAGCTAAATATATTTGGGACAAATTGGAGGTTATATATGAAGGAGATAAAAAAGTCAAGGAAACCAAACTACAAACCTACAAAGCTTAGTTTGAAAATGTGAAGATGAAAGAAGAAGAGAACATTGTTGAATACCTTCATAGAGTAGATGAGGTAGTTAATTCAATCAGAGAAGCAATATAATAACTCTTAGACAAACCTATTGTACAAAATATCTTAAGGTCCTTAACTATGAGGTATGATGCCAAGATTTCCAAAATTGAATATAGACTAGAACTTGACAAACTCAAAGTAGATGATCTCCATGGAATTCTTACAGCATATGAGATGAGGACAGGGAAGGAAAAACCATCAAAAGGAGAAACAACCTTTAAGGAATCTAAAACAAAGAAGAAGTAGGATAAAAACACCAATGAAGAGTTATGAAATATTTCTCATGAAAAAGTTTCCCACTTCGTGAAGAAACTCAAGAGAGGGACTAGGAAATACAAATTAAAGTTTCCTTTAATATGTTTCAATTGTGGAAAAATTGGACACTTTTCCAATAAATTTCCCTATCCTCAACAGTATTAAAGTGATGATGAAATAACTTTCAAAGATCAGAAGAAGAGCAAAAACTGAAGATAAAAGGATATTCTACAAGAAGAAGAAAACTTTCTTTACCCAAGAAGACAATACCTCATTTGAGAAAGTGAAGAAGATGATCCAGAGCTTCTATTTATGGGAATGTAAAATCAATATGATAATCATTTTAAAGATGAATAAGAAGCGAACCTTGAGGAATAATTTATCCATGCAATTGAAGTACTAATAAAATCTAAAAGACAAAACTAGTTACTAAGTGAAAAACTTCTAGAGTTTGAAGAAACTATAAAAACAAGAGAAAAAGAGGTTTCCAAAATCATTAGTGACAAAAAAAATTGATTATTGAGTTAAATACCCAACTCCAAGAAACCAAAAGAAAAGAAGAAATATTGAATAAATAACTCAATGAAAAACAACAAACATGTAAGATATGGGACGATGAATTAAGTCAACTAAAAGGGAAACTAGAAAAATGAGACATTCAGTCTAAATTTGAAAACAACTAAAAAATCCCGAATAACATTCTTAGCAATCAGAGATCATCAACTAATAAGACATGACTAAGATATGATCCCTCTACAAAACAAAATAATGGAAAAAAACCAATCAACTATGCAGATGCTCTTAAAAAATCCATGAGAGAAGAAAATAAGACAAGGATAATACCATTGAAAATTGTCCCAAATAAATAGAAATTTGCACTCCCTACTAAAGAGAAAGATGACAAGAATAATAGAATCATCCGAAGGAATCCCTCTAACATAAATCAATATATCTTCTTTGGATATTTCTATTTCTGCAATAATTTTGGACATAAATCAATACATTGTAAAGCTTATAGAAACTACAATCCAGGAAATGTTCAAAGATATGAAAACAATAAGAATAATGCAAAAAGAAGAAATTACAACTCCTTCTCTCCCTTACAAGACTACAATTTTGAATGTTACATATGCAAAAACTATGGTCATGAAGCTAGTGAATTTAGATTGTCAAAGTATGACAGAAAGATAAATATTCCCAACAATCAAAAGGTATGGAAGAAAAAACAAATAAAGAAAACAAAGTGTAAAGTTGTCCTATATGTGAAAAACCAAGGATGTCTAATCCGAATTTATGCAGGAATGGAACAGAATACACAAATAACCATGAATACAAAGATGCAGTGGAAATAACACTTCATTTAATTAATATCAAAGAAATAAAATTTGTTTACAGACGGAATGGACATAAACTAGCTAGGGTGTTGGTAGCTTATCTCTAAGAAGAGATGTGGCGGCTACATGCCTCTGAAATTTGTTTTACAATGAGACTCGAAGGCCTATATATTATTGAGAAATAATGGAAACCCTAAACATCCAAAAACCTAACCCTAGGAGATGAAACACCGGAAGATGGGCCCTGTCGGGATAAATTGGTACTTCAATTTCCCAGGGTCGTAACTTTGACATACTATCTCTGTTTGACGCACATGATACATCGTTAGAAAGATATATCCAAGGAGTACAACTACTAACAATGAATATCAATTCCAAAACAAATTCATATTTGTTGGACATTTGATGCCCAAAAAATGTCGTTTGGGACCTCAAAACAACTCCAAAAGTTCAGGACCCAAAAAACTGCCAAAAATAGTAAATTGTGCTACAATTAAGGAAACTAAAAAAATGAAAGAAACAATGGTGGGGGTCCAAGTGGAATAAGCGGGTGGACACCAATGTGCACCTGGATCATTTCTCCATCCTTAGGAAGCATTGGTCCCCATTGCATTGAGTTCCTCCATGAGATGAGGAAACTTATGTTGAACTTGGTCCCTAGTGAGCCACTTGCCCTGGTGAAGGAGTTGGAATGCTTTGACAACTTGATATAGTTGGATCTTCTACTAGCATGTGTTCTTGATATTTGTGTCCATAATCTAATCAGTTGTATCTTGTTCCATCCAGTCTGGATTTAACTCTGTTGGTGTGAGTTGTTCTGCCATGTTAGATGCGTCCAGTAGAGGTGGAAAGTAGGGTCGAAGGCAATCCACATTGAACACTAGGTGCAGACTAAGGAATGGTGGAATACTAATCTCGAAGGCATTGTCTCCTACAACCTTGGTTATGGTGTATGGCCCATATCGGAGTGGGAAAATCTTGCGGTGGGGTCCAAAAAGGCGCTCCTTCTGCAAATGTAGCCACACTTTGTCGCTCACCTGGAGGTTGTGTTGCACCCGATGCTGATCATGCCACTGCTTGTACTTAGCATTGGCTCTGACCAATATGTCATGAACCTATTGGTGAATGTTTTGGATGCGCTCAATGAAGTTGTTCTCCTTGGCATCTTCAGACTAGACATGAGTCGAATCAGCCTGGGTAGTTGCAAAGGGCATGTCTACGTCAATGGGACATAGTGATTGGAATCCCAAGCCCACCTGAAAGGGGTCGTGGTCGGTTGAGCTATGGAGGGCCCGGTCATAGCTATGTTGTACATGGGGGAGGCTCTCATCCCATCTGCATTTATGCTTTCATTTGTACATGCGAAAAATGTGTACAATCATCTTGTTGACGACCTTTTTCTGGCCATCAGTTTGGGGATGGAAAGTTGTGGACTTGGTGAGCTTGGTGTCCAACATTGACTAGAGGTTGGACCAAAATGTACTGAGGAACTTGTTGTCCATATATGAGATGATAGACTGTGGGATCCCAAAGTGTACCCACACTCGTTCAAATAATATTTTATTACCAGTGGCTTCTACTGTGATATTCTTCTTGCAGGCCGCCATAATGTACATCTTCAAGAATATGTTGACGACCATGAAAATACAGTCGTTTCCATGTTTAGTAGAAGGAAGGACCAACATGTAATCCATGGAGATGGATTCCCAAGGCCGACTAGGGGTAGGAAGTGAAGTATAGAGGCCTTTCTTCTTGATGGTCCGTTTGGCAATGGCGCAGGCAGTGCAGGATCTTATGTACTTCCAGACATCCCGTTGAAGGTTTGGCCAATAGAAATACTTCTGTAGTAATGCCATTATTTTCGTGACCCCAAAATGCCTTGCGACTTGACTGTAATGTGCTTCCCAAATAATCTTGGCAAGATCGCTTGAAAGAACACAAAGGTGTCCCAAGTGACATAGTAGGGCATCCTGGAGGTGAAAATTTGGAACTTGGTTACCCTCAAAGAGTGTCTTATATGTGTGGCCAAATTTTGGATCGCTCTTGTAGAGAAGTAGCCAATCAAAATTCTTGTTCCCACAAGAGTTGAGCATGGTGATTATTACCCACTTAACTCAAGGGCCAAATGATATGAGAGAATCCCAACATGAACTTGCGGTAGAAATTAGCAAGACCCAGAAAGTTATGAAGCTCTGTTAGAGTGGTCAGGGATGGCCAATCTCGAATGACTTGGATCTTGGTTGGATCCACATGCACCCCATGCTCATCAATAATGTATCCCATATACTGAACCTGGGTCATGCCAAAAGTGCACTTCTCCAAATTGGCAGACAACTTATGTTTATGCAATGCTTGGAGGACCTGTCAGATGTGGTGGAGGTGCTCTTCCCAAGTCTGTTGAAGATCAGGATTTCATCCAAGTACACTACTACAAATGAGTTTGTGAATGGCCAAAATATGTCATCCATCAACCTCATGAAGTTTGTAGGAGCATTCGTCAACCTGAAAGGCATGACCATCCATTCAAAAAGGCCCTCCTTGGCTTTGAAGGCAGTCTTCTACACATCAAATGGTTCGATTGGTACTTGGTGATACCCAGACTTCAATTCGATCTTGCTGAAATATTTTTCCCCTTTGAGTTGGTCCATAAGGTCATTAATCTATGGGATCAAGTACCTATTCCAGACATTGATCTTTTTCACTGCTTGATAGTCAATACAAAGTCTCCAATTCCCATCCTTCTTCTGCACCAACACGATCGGGCTCCCACAGGGCGATGAACTTGGTCGGATGTGACCTTTCTGCAGTAGCTCCTAGATATACCTCTTGATTTCATCGTTCTATAGAACAGAGCATCGATAGATCAGTCCATTGGGTAGCAGTGCACTTGGGTTAATATCTATGGGGTACTTGACCTGACAGTGCAGAGGGACCCCTGCGGGTGAGGTGAAGATGTCCCGATACTCCTCCATGACCTTGTCCATTTTTTGTTTTCGTGCAGAGGAGCCCTGTTTGAAGGTTTTGGACATAGTATTCTTCTTTCTCTGAGGGTGGATCATCAGGAAAACAAATTTCCTGGTTTTGGAAATGAGCTCACTGCATTGTTTTGCAGTAACGAAAGCGATAGTGGCAGGCGTTGGTACCTATGGTATCCTGTAAAACTTATTTCCCAAGGTAACAATAAAAATGTGAGGCTGGGACTCATACACAGCATGTCACTTCCACAAGTATGGTTGGCCTAATAATACATCACAAACATGAAGAGGATCAATGTCACATAATACCTCATCGGTGAAGGGCTTGACGTTGTAGAGAAGGTGGCACTACTGGCTGACACAGAGATCCCGTCCTTGGTGAAGCCACCCGATGGTGTACAGGTGTGGGTGTTTTGTGGTCGGTAAGCCCAACCACTTCACGCCATCTGTTGAAATGAGGTTCTTTTGGCTCCCACTGTCGACAATAAACTGTAGCGGGTAACCTGTTACCCACATTTGGGAGTGGAAGAGACGCTCCTCCTCCTATGGATCTTCTGATTCTTCCTTTTGGATATTTGTGGTGGAAATAGTGGCATTGGGATCTGCATCGATAATCCACTTCCCTCTGTCATTCCCCTTCTCAGGTTCTGATTCAATGTCAGAGCATGCATCTAATTCAAAATCCCTCATCTTGGCCACCAATGATTGTTTGGTGTGACACTCAGTTGTGTTGTGAGTGGAGCTCTTATGGAACTCACACCACTTTCCCATGTCCCTCTTTGGCTTCCCGGTGTTGTTCTTTGATTACGGCCTTGGTAGGTTGTCTTGAGCGTCCATGCCTTGGCTTTGTCCTTTATTCTGCGGTTTGGAGGTACCTTTCGCTTGATTTTGATTCGCATATCCAAAGTCTCGCTTCTTCTATTTTAATTTATGCTCAATCTTGGCAGGATACCGATATGTTGTTGGACACATCTACCACACTTAAAGGAGGGGGTGAATGAGTCTGGGGCTCTTTTTCCCAAAACTTCCCTCTTACACAAAACTTCTTAGTTAACATTTAACATTTATTCATTACCCTTTGTTGTCATTTATAACTAGTTGGATATGAACATATATCAACACAATATCATCAACAAGTCATCACCACAAGGAACACAAAGAACACAAGATGTATGTACAATTTTTTCTTTTTATTATGGACAACAATCCAGGGGTTTTTCAACAACAAGTAAATAGAGTACAACTCTTCAAGAGCACCAACTCCATTATGCAAGACTCAAATTACATACTTAGCACCAACTGAGATGAGGCAACAATCCTCAACAGATATCAATCTATCAACAGGTGCGCGACCTGTCAGTAGTGCATCACGCGTGTGTACGTGCCTTGGCTCACTACAGCCCGTGTATGCACACGGCCAGTGTATACAACAACTTGTGTATATCTTCTGAGATGTTAGGTTTTTTCCTTCAATATCAACTCAAATGATATACAATCAATATATCATTCTCTTATGTCTTTGACTGTTCAATCTGACCACCAGCTAGTCACAACACATTCAAGCTTTCCAATAGTTTTCTCATGCTCCACAACAAATCAATATGAATGCTATCTCAACATGTATAAACAACTAGTATACCATAACAATCATGTCACCACTGAATCACAAGAGTACTTCTCACTCCATCAACCAAATCATCCAAACTGAATCATATCATAGAAGCCATACCAAGAATGCCCTAAGCATTCAAAACACATCAAACAATAGTATCCAATAATGTAACCATATCAGT
This sequence comes from Picea engelmannii, assembly GCA_009831015.1. Taxonomy (NCBI): domain Eukaryota; kingdom Viridiplantae; phylum Streptophyta; class Pinopsida; order Pinales; family Pinaceae; genus Picea; species Picea engelmannii. The sequence goes on from ML785340.1 coordinate 90,245, forward strand.
ATCTCAATGATAGATCTGAGCCCATAGAGTGTAGATCTAAAACCTGCATCATCATCCAAGATCTTGGCACCATCTCAAACACAAGTCTTCATCATTCCATTCACTGTATGTGCCCTGTCCTCATATAGCCCGTGTGTGTATGATCCCTGGCCCATTACAACCCGTGTATACCTCAGAAACTAGGGTTTCTGAAGATCCAAGAATTTTGTCATCAAGATCTTCAAAATTTCTTAAACTTTGATGCATCCATGAGATCCTCCTCTTGCTTTCTTCCTCAGAATAGATCTTCAATCATGCTCAAGAGATACACACCAAATATGTTCTCACAAGAAGCTCTCCATTGATCCACCAAAAGGATGATCTACAAGAGACCATAGCTATCTTATTTACACTTTCATCCTCTAGGTCACTTAACCCATTTTTAGGTTACTTAACCCATTTCTAGGTCACTTAACCTATTTTCCTTATTTTAGGGTTAACCACTTTCCATGAATAGAAAATTCTCCAATACTTTATCATTTAAATATTCCTTCTTGATTTTGTCACCTTACTTTATTATAAATAATCCACCTTGACTTTGTCACTTGATTTTATCATTTAAATAATGATTTCTTCTTTTAGGTCACTTTGACTTCTTTGACCTTGGGGGATTCAAGCCTTCAATTGGGGTTCCTCCAAATTCGTAAAGACATAACTCCAAAACCGTGAGGAGTTATGTGACATTCCACATACCACCGAAAATTGCATGACAAGCACTATCCATCCAAGATAGTTTCAACATCAACTTCATTGATCTTCATCTCATTATTCCACATACAAGCATGGGTCCTCAATCTCCAAAGCTTCTTCTCATGATGGATTTCACCATAAGGGGACCACTTTGGAGTTCATCCATGATAATCAATCCACCACTGCATCATATACATCAACTATGCATTATGACAACTCATTGATTCATCTTTATCGATTGGTTTCCACTTGACATCTATTATTCTCATCAAGAACAATTCATCATATACAATGACAACTCAACAACCAATCAATCCTATCAATCAATCCATCACTTGACATCAATCAATCAAACCATTGGCATCAATGACAACATGAAAATCATTGACATCAATGACAACATTATCCAACATATGCCATACCAAGCAAGGAGATGTCGAGGAACTCCATTTCCTCCTGAATGTATTTGTGCAAACAACTATGGTACTTCGACACCAAATGTTTCTCTGAATATTTGATACCCAACTTTGTGCACAGTGTATGGAACAAATTTGTCAGCTCATGCACATCTTGATCCCTTTGTTGTCGCGACATAGTCCATTGTATGTACTTGTCCTCATAGCTCCCCATAGGATAATATTGTTCTTTGATGGCATCTTGGAAATAATTCCAAGTGGGTAAGACCGAGAAAAGAGAGGGTTCCTCCTCATCATTTTTCTCACAGTAGGTTTCCCACTAGTCCTTGACATGGGGGGCAACTTTGAGCAGTGAAAAATTAATCTTCTCTGGTCGAAAAAGTCATGAACCGAGAAATATGCTTCTAATAGATTCAACCATCTATCTACAACGTCTACATCTATTTGGCCAACAAATATGGTAATGTCAAAGTTTACTTGTACCTTAAAAGGGGTTGTGCCTCCAGAGTGGTTGTTGGATGCAGATGCGCCGCCAGTGGGAAATCGTTGAAGGATCTGGGTGAAGTTATCCATCATCACATTCCTTTGTTTTTAAGGGGCCTCCTCGAGTAATATTTTGATAGAATCTCATGCTCCCTTGTCTTTATTTTCATCCCCCATGGGCGGTCGTCAAGGTTTGAGAGGTTGATCTTACAAAGGTTCAACTAGATCGAGCCCTAACTCCTTATACCCCGACCTCGTTGGGGACATGCAAAGAAGGATCGAGAAAGAGAAGACTGCTCTAATACCATTGATTCGAATTTATGAAAGAACACAACAAAATACACAAATAACCATGAATACAAAGTTACAACGGAAATAACACTTCATTTCATTAATATCAAAGAACTGAAATTTGTTTACAGACATAATGGAAATAAACTAGCTAGGGCGTTAGTAGCTTATCTCTGAGAAGAGATGTGGTGGTTACAGGCCTCTGAAATATGTCTTAGAATGAGGCTCAAAGGCCTATATATTATTGAGAAAAAATGGAAACCCTAAACATCCAAAAACCTAACCCTTGGAGATGAAACGCCAAAATATGCGCCTTGTCGGGGTAAATTGGTACATCAATTTCTTGGGGTCGTAACTTTTGTATACTATCTCCGTTTTATGCACATGATACATCATTAGAAATATATATCCAAGGAATACAACTACTAATAGCAAATATCAAGGCTGGAACATACTCATATTCATCAGACGTTTGATGCCCAAAAAACGTCGTTCAGGGCCTCAAAAACTACCAAAAATAGTAAATTGTGCTACAATTAAGGAAACTAAAAAATTGAAAGAAACAATGGTGGGGGTCTAATTGGAATAGGCGAGTGGCCACCAATATCCACCTGGATCAATGTCACTGGTATATAGAAATTGGTTATTCTAAGAACATGACTGGAGATCAAAGAAAATTTCTCAAGTTAAAGAAGAAAGAAAAAGGAAAAGTCACCTTGGAGATAATGTGTCAGCCAAGATATTGGGAAAAGGAACTGTTAGACTAGGGAATAACAAGACCAAAGAAAAAAATGTACTTCTTGTAGAAAATCTCAAGCCGAATCTCCTAAGGGTAAGTTAGACATGTGATGAGGGTCACATACTTACCTCTGATGATCAGAAATTTGAGATCATAAGAAAAGATACTAGAAAGATAGTAGCAGTTGCACCAACAACATCTAGCAATGTGTACATCCTTGATATGGATGAAGAATAAAAATGTTGTTTAAGTCAAGAAGATGAAATTTTTCTATGGTATAGAAGGTTGGGACATTTAACCTTTGAAAACTTAATCAAATTCAATAAGAAGGAGACAATAAGGGATATGCCAAAATTTATTAAGCCTCCAAACTCTATTTGTAAACATTGTAACATAGGGAAGCAAACAAGAGTTAGATTCAAACAAAAGAGCATTCAACAAAAAAAACATTGGAACTTATTCACACAAATCTATGTGGACCTACCAGAAATAATAGTATTTATGGAGAACATGATATTATTTTGATCATTGATGATTACACAAAATGACCTAGGTATAGTTTCAAAAAGAAACATCAGAATCCTTTGACAAGTTTAAAACATACAAAGTCCTTGTAAAGAATGAAACGGATCTCAAAATTAAATGTTTGAGGTCAGACAATGGAGGAGAATTAACCTCTAAAGAGTTCATGAAATTTTGTGAAAATCATAGTATCAAAATATAGTTTTCATCTCCCAGGACCCCTCAGCAGAATGGAGTGGTGGAAAGGAAAAACAAAATAGTCCAAGAAGATGCAAGAACCATGTTAAATGAATCCAAGATTCCAAACAAATTTTGGAGAGATGCAATCCACACAACAATACACATACTTAATCAATGTCAATTGAGACCCAACCATGACAAAACTCTTTACGAGATATGGTTTGGCATGACAACATCTCTAAAACACTTTAGATTTTTTGGAAGTAAATGTTACATTAAGAATGATGAAGATAATTTAGGAAAGTTTGATCGAAGATCCGATGAAGGAATATTTTTAGGTTATTCACCTAATAAGAAATCATACATATGTTATATTGTTTTACTAATCAAGATAGTGGAAAGCGCAAATATCAAGATAGATGATCTAAAACTAATGAAGAACATATACCAAGACATATAAAAAAATGATAAAGAATCTCAACAAGAAGATGATGATAATAATCTTAGAAAGAAGATGATGATAAAGAAACAAATGAAAATGAAACCTATACTGATGAAGAAGACAATGAAGAAACACCCTTGCCGAAAGTTCCATCGAAAAGAGTTCAAAATAACCATCCTGAGAGTCAAATCATTGGAGACAAAAATGTAGGAGTGGAAACAAGAAGGAAACTCACATTTGACTCAAAACATGGAATGTTGTCTATGATAGAACCTAAATCATTTAAAGAAGCCAAAAAAAAAAATATTGGACAAAGGCAATGAATGAAGAACTTGACCAAATATAGAGGAACTTGACATGGGAATTAGTTCCAAGACCTAAGGACAATAATGTGATAGGAACTAAGTGGATCTTCAAGAACAAATTAAATGAAAATGGGGAGATTATAAACAAAAAAAACATACTAGTTTGCAAAGGGTATGATCAAGTAGAAAGTATTTATTTTGAGGATACTTTTGCTCTAGTTGCAAGACTAGATGTAACACCCAGGGTTTTGAGCCTCGTATTAAATAATGTATTTTTTTAAGTGTTGAGAGGCTAGAGTGCCCAAACAATTAAAAGAGGCTAGTGTGCCTAAGAGATGTAATGTTTTGATCATTATTAATAATAAATACATCGTTGGATGCTAGACGAAAAAGGACTAGAGTTATAGGGGGCTATGATTCCACAAGAGAGGGAGCTTGAGGGGCTAAGTGTTTGTTTCATTTTTTAATTACCCATTTTGTTTAATGGGGGAAATAAATTACATGAGGTTCTTGGGAGAAGGACATGAGGTTCTTGATTCCTAAGAGTTACATAAACCTGCCCCTGGTCTATTGGGGGGGTTTGTTCATTCGTTCTCTCTCGCACTCTCGTTTTTGTTTTGGTTATGTTGATGGTCACCTCACTCGTTCACTAACTCATGCATTCATTCACACATGCACTCCATTGCTCTATGTTCTCAACTTTCATGGAGATCTCACCCCATTCATTTCTTTCACCCACTGATCTTTCCTCATCAGTGTCTTAGCTTGGGGAAGGAAGACAAACCATTGAAGAAAAACCATGGTATTGTTGGATGAAGATATTGCTAGTGTAATCCAACCATGCTTTGAGGCCTGCATGTATGAGATGCTTTGGCCTGTGTCCATCTTTGCTCACAATTGTGAATACCGAGAGTCCCAGCATGGATTTTATGGACTAGCTACATTGGATCCCTGGAAGGAGAAGGATATCCTAAGGGACTGCGTGAAATATAAGGGGGAGGTTCCATTCTCTTGGTCTTTGCATGATGGGTGGAAGAGATATGTGTACATGGATTGATGTGGGTGATGGGAAGCCTATGAGAGATTGAGTGATGACTGGTTTGGGAAGTCGAGTAACACTTTGGAACCGTCCTTATGGATTCATATCCCTGGCTTGGGAGTGAATGAAATGTCCCTCGACCATCAACACCACTACCAAGAATGCTACAAAACACCTTGTCTTCTACAGACTAGCTCTGATACCAATTTGTAACGTCCCCAGCCACCAACAGGCTGGGCACTGCCACTACTCTGACATATATATATATATATATATATATATACATATATATATAACAAATTTAAATAAAATAACATAGAGTTATTGCTACCCTATAGACTCAAATGGACTTAACATTAATTCATACATGCAACATAATACATAATAACATTCAAGAATCACATACATGCATAACATATATAATTAACCATGGGAATGATACTTATCTTTTAACTGGAGTAAAACCACCAACTGTGTGCAGCCCTTCCATGATCCTCGCATCCTTAGACCACACTGCTCATCACTCTCAGAAGTAGGTCACCCCTGAGTTGGGACTAAACTCCAACGAGAAAGGAATTCCTAGGCTAGGCAAGGTCAATAGGAAGTCACACGGTTTACGAGGAAGGATTCTCTCCTATGAGCCACTTACACCCACTTCTCACAGACTCTCATTCCCCACATGTCTGTCCTACCCCAAGAGTATACACCTTCACTGTCACACAGTCCATTAGTTGCTCCACCTCTCTTACCTTGGGCTTCAGCAACAGGCCGATCCAGAATTCTCAGAGCTCTGTAGCAGCTACGAGACTCCCTCCAGGAGAACTCACCTCCTCAGCACACTCTCTCACCTAGAGAGAGTTTCTCACAGGCCTGACAACCTGCTTCTTTAATCCACAACCACCTCTCTCATCTGGAGAGAGAGTTGCTCACAGGCCTGACAACCTGCTTCTTCAACCACTTCAACTTAGTTCCAACCAAGTGAGGGCAACTGCAACAACATCAGCACTCAATTGATACAAGGATTACAACAACAATAAAAAATGGGCATGGGCACCGAAAATGACAACATCCAAACACTCAGACATAACATGGCTCAGACGATTACCAAGGTATCAGGTTCAACAGGAGACGCAAATCCACCCACGGTTTTCTGGTTTTAGGGTGCGTGACAAGAAAAATATCCAGAGGTCGATGATGGAGGCCGACGAGTTCAGGTGGAGGATGGAAGAATGGGAAGTGGACCCCCAACATGAGTTGACTATTTAGCTTTAACTGCATGCACCCAGGTCAAAACCTGTCGTCCTAGAGATGCATGCACTCCATTTAGAATTCGTTCCCTTTCCTAGGAACTTAGGACAAAACATATCCCTCTAATCAACTTTTGGAATAACAATAAATTATTATTCCCTTGGAATTAAGCCCTTAAGCTTAGCCCCTCTTTCCAACTTTTCAGCCCCCTCTCCCTTACCCAGCCTAGTGGAGCTTAGTCCCCCATCACTCTTTCTTCATGGTTGGTCTACACATAGTGATTTTTATATTTTATTAATGATCTGCATAATTACATATACAAAAATTAGGCTCCTGGTCTTTAATGCCTAGGCTTTCCGACCTACTAACACATAATCCTACCAACTTATAATTTCTCGACTCACCAACCTTCAAAACATGTTTAAAATTCATAAAACAACTGGGGCTCATCCTTGGGGTATTACAATCCCCTCCCCTTATTTTTGCACTGTCCTCAGTGCAACTTATTTACACAACATCAACAAGATTTTCAAAATATTCAAAAAGATGTGGGTATTCTGCCCGTGTAAATTCTAACCTTGTACAATATCTACTACAAACTGATATTCAGAAAAGAACAGAAAAGATACAATGGCAAATACAAACATTACACAGAGATTTTTCACCTGGAAACCCAAACCGGGAAAACCAGCATATATTATATTGATACACTTGTGTTACATTGTTTACAATACAATATACATATAGGATCCAGCGGCATCCAAAACCCTAACCCAATGGCCTGGATTAGTCCAAAACCCTAACCCAATGGCCTGGATTAGTCCAAAACCCTAATTCCTTAACCGGAAATAGAAAACCATCGGCAAAAACCATGTGCCGAAAACCACCTAATATCATGTGGTCCCGGAAATATGTCGTCCCGGAAATATGTCGGCCTGGCGATAATATGTCGGTTCGAAACCGGCGAAAATATGTCGGCCCAAAAAAATTTTTTCGGGGGCGCTGCCCCCGAACCCCCGCGCAGGGGGCCCGCCCCCCTACACCCCTCAAGGGGGGGCCTAGCGGCCCCCCCTCTTACCCCCCCACGCTCCCAGCGCAGGCGCTCAGACACTACTACTCGTGCCAAGAATATAACACATACCCAACATTCTCCCACTTGTTGTTTTCTTTGCACACAAGGGGTTACAAGGTTACATAGTCAACAATCCAGGGCAGCAATGCCCATGGATCCTCTACACCAAGAGAACTTCTCAGTGCTCACAGATTT